>JANPWX010019386.1:172492-203674 GCA_024734555.1 Trochalopteron elliotii | reverse complement strand
GGCTTCTCCCTCTACAGACACCACCAAGGAGGGACTTGGAGGGATGTACAAGTTGGAGCTTCTCAGCAAGGGCTGTGCTTCCAAGCCAGCTGCCCACAGCACCCACCTGAAACAACTGAGTTGTGCAGCTCTCCCTCTGTCCCCTCCCCTCCCACAGGGCAGAAAGGACAAGAATATGTAGATCCTCACCTCTGAGTCCTCATCTGACCAATATGGAAGGTCAAAATCAAATAGTAGCCAATCACTAGAGAGAGCAGAACAAGAAGAACATACACCCACTTAAACATGCAGTCATTTATTTCACTGGGCACCAAGGGTTACCAACAAAAAAAATGTTGATACTCAAAGCATCCCTTATTTTGATTTAGCAACATCCCAGCCCAGCGACACAATCATTCCCAGAGCTTTTACAAACTGCAAGCATTTCAAGCCATACTGAAGAAACATTCACTAATGGCTTCATGCACAGAGAAGAATGGTTTCTACTGGATTTTATTTGCTTGTTTTGTTTTTTGTTTTAATTACTTCTCTTTCTGTCAGGCCACTCTATTCCAATTCTGAAGTTTTGGCACAGAATCAAGCAGAACTTAAAAGCTTGGCAAAAACACTCTTTCTGCTATGTATCAGAAATTAGATTTTAGAGAGTCAATGTATCTGTCACATACCCATCATCTTCTCTTGGTTCTTCTTCATCGTCCCTTGCCAGTGGCTCAGATGAATTCTCTGATGCTCTGAAAAGATGTGCCTGCTGCTGGCTCTGCTCTATTTCCTGAAATGGGGTAGAAATGGAGGCTCTTAGGAACCACCTGAACACTCTACTCCCTGCTCCCCCATTTCAGTTTCCTAATTGCATTTGGGCCTGGAGCTGTTTCTTTGCCTCTTTCTCCCCCAAACTGGCAAATTTGCTGTGGTATCCAAAAATATTTTGTATTAGGTTAACAGTTGCTAAAGAAAGAACCCCAAACCCGCTCTTGCTTTTGATGGAACTGGAGCTGAGTTATGCAGGTTCTGTTGTAAAGTTTGAGGCCTTTCCTTTGCAAAGGCTCAGGAATAATGCTGTCAGGAGGTACCCTTTATGCTATGCCTGCTGCATATTCTCCTTTGCACAGCAGCAGTGACATCCCAAAACTGATGGGATAAACTACACTTTGGGCTGGATCAAGGACTATTCTTTCAAAGCAGGAGAATTTAAAAGGAAAAAAAAGTGACATTTTTAAAGACTTCTTGGAGTAATAAAAATACAACTAGTTTGCACCCCAGTCAGCTGCAGGTGCGCTTGGTGCCTCAGTGACAGGAGTACCTTAAACTGATACTGCAGCAAAAACACTTCTTACTTGGGAAGTCAAAGACTTCCTGTCCTCTCCCTTGCTTTTTCTTTAAATCACTGAAGCAACAAGCGCTTTTAGACTACTCTTCCATTCTCTGCAAGTGATACTCACAGAGATAGATAGAGGCCAGAAGACAGGCCCAGGAGCTCAAGAGAAACTAATCTGACTGCAAGATGGAGAGGAGTGTGCCCATCACTACTTACCACATCAGACTCATCATCACTGATAATGATGACTTCAGGCTCAGAAGATTCGCCTGTGAGATCGATGACGTCGTCACCTGTGAGATCGATGACGTCGTCACCTGTGAGATCGATGACTTCATCTCCTGTGAGATCAATGACTTCATCTCCTGTGAGATCAATGACTTCATCTCCTGTGAGATCAATGACTTCATCGCCTGTGAGATCGATGACTTCTTCACCAGTTGAAAAAGAAAACATTAGAGTCAAGGTCAGAGACTGCAGAGGAATGAAATGGGCTGACAGTGTGGAACAGGTTGTGGATGGATTCACTGTGCCCTAGGTATCTTTTTTTCAGGAACATGTCCAACATTTTGCTCAAGCTTTGCCCTCAGCAGTCCACAGGGAGCATTGCCAGCCCTGTCCTCGAAAGGGGCAGCACAAGAGGAAGACCAGCTGAGCTCCTCACAAGTTCTCTTGGATGACAACAGCTTACAGGAGGTTCATATCAACAGAAGATTCATCTCACATAGGGGAATGTTTAGCATACAAGAGAAAAAAAACAACCAACACTAGAGGGGATCCTAATTTTATAGTACCGTGCTGTACATGTTCCCCTGAAGGATGGGCCACAGCTTGATGACGAATTTTCCTTATCTTTGTCCAGCTTGGGAGATCCCAAACTCAGCTTGCCACCTCCACTGTGGCAGCTGCAGTGACTGCCAGCTCATCAGAACACACATTCAGGTGTTTGAGCAGCACTTGAAGACCTCTGCTACACAGCTCATCTCCCACCAGCGGCCAGTGTATCGAGCTCAGTAACAAACCACAACAGTTGTCAGAAGGCTTGTTGTTTAGGGATGCCATACCAGGTACTCCCTCAACCCCAAGGTTTCCCTTCCTCCCCAGGAAAGGGCCTAGAAACTGGCAAAAGCACATGGCCAGCAGGTTCTCACGCTCCAGAAGCAGTTTCTGTTCTTACCAGGCTCAAAAGCGGGTGCACCACTTTGCCCAAGGTCTCCTGGCTCTGTCTGGGAAGTTCCACCAGCGCTGGAGGGCAGCAGCCTGCTCCGTTTCCGAGCTGGTCTGGAATCAAGTGCCCCTCCAGGGCGCTTTCGCTGACCCTGAGGGAGAACAAAGCCTGAGCATTTCCTGGGCCAGTAATATTAACACCGCCCTCATTTCTGCAACACCAGTGACAGCAGACAAGGAAACAGGAAACACTCCTGCAAAGGCTGGAATATTCATCAAATGGTGCTATGGGCCATTCCCACCTGACCACATCACTGCAGGGAAAAGAGATCACCCCTGATCTCTGACAAGCCGCCTCTCCAAGAAAGAAAGAGCCTGTCCCAATGGCTTGAAAACAAGACCAGTTCCTAATTCTATCAGGTTGCTGCTCACACTGTAGGCATTTCTGAACTACTACTAATACCCATAGAGATTCAAAACCTTCAGTATTCCAGAACATCAAGTAACATGAAGTTTTCAAAGGGTTCTGTTCCTATGCATTTGCTACAAACTCTTGAAATTCTTTTTAGAAACACCCTGGAAAAAGCTTCAAGAATCAGATTTGCATTGAGTAGCAAAGTACTTACTGAGCTCATGGTGTTTGGTGATCAAAAACCACCGGTAAAGTAAGTGGGACAAAGACCAAAAAAGGAATGCCAGGGATGTGATCAATCCCTTTGGTTCCTTTAGGTAGCCCACTGCAGATTTGTCGGAGTGACAGAAAACTGCTCTTCCAAACCTATCAGAAAAGCAGAGGGGAGATTATCTATTTGGGATGCCAGTTTTCTTGAACACCCCCATGCCCTAAGACTGCCATTCCCGGGTCTCCAGTTCCAGTCCAAAGCTAGAGGGGAAGTCCATGCCTTTGGCACTTGAGCCCACCTGCAGCCCATCCTGCAGCCCAGCCTGGCCCAGCCCAGCATCAGGAGGCTTTTCAAGAATAGTCTGCACTCACCTGTACAGTCAGTGCAGAGTTTGGCTCGCAAGTCTCAGCAAATCGCTCTCTATTCCCACCCGGGATGGAGAAGACGGATGCTCCACGTCTGCTGCGCAGCCCAGAACCCGTCAACTGGCTCAACAGACTCCGTGCCAACAGAACCTCGGGAGCAGCAGTGCCCCTGGCAACCGGTGGCAACATTCCATGCCCAGGTAACGGGTGTCTGCTTTGGTCACCCATGGAGTTCCACAACGCCATGGAGGCACCTCAACCACCACCAGATCAGGGTGCTCAGGGCCCTGTCCAGCCTGGCCTGGAACATTCCAGGCACAGGGCATCCACAGCTTCTCTGGCAGCCTGTCCCAAGGTCTCACCGCCCTCACAGTTCTTCCAAGCATCTGATCCCAATCTCCCCCGTTCTAGTCCAAAACCCTTCCCCTTCCCCCATGGCTCTCTGCCCCCTTTAGGCACGGGAAGGCCGCAGTGAGGCCTCCCCGGGCCCTGCTCCTCTCCGGGCTGCACAGCCCTGCCTCTCCCAGCCTGGCTGCACAGGACAGGAGCTCCAGGCCTCCATACATCCCCATGGCCTCCTCCAGCCCCACTCCACGGCCACATCCTGCTGGTGCTGGGCGCAGCTGCACACAGCTCTGCACATGGAGCCTGACGGGGCACAGCAGGGGCAGAGCTGCACCTCCCGCCGCCTTCAGCCCGAGGAGCCTGAGCCTCACTGGACCCCTCCTAAAGAAACCCCACCAACCACACCTCCCCAAATATAAAAGAAATTTAAACCCTTCCTTAACCCTCCTCCAGGTTTATTAGTCTGTTGTTGGTTTCACTTTAACCCTAGTAAATAGCAATTAAAATAAAATCAGAACTTTGTTGGGTTTTTTTTCCCCAAACTGTTGAAAGGATCTAACCATTTAGATCCTTATTTCGAGTCTCTGAGGTCCTGACATTTTCAGGTGTTCAGCTATTCCTCTGACAGCATTTCACATCAGGGCTGAGGAGTTTTGCTCTGTTCCCAGGAAGAGTACCGTCCTTCCAAGGCCCTGCTCTGCTATGAAAGGTGAAACAGCAAAAAAAGCAGAATTAATAATTGGTTTTCCTTCTACACATGCTGCCACTGGACCTGTGGACTGGGCTGAGCCTCCTGAGAGCAGCAGGGAACCCATCTTAGCCCTGCCACATGCAGGGGATGCTCCTCAGCACCTGGTCCCGCTGGGTGCTCTCTGGTGTGGGAAGAGGCATGGAAATTCATCCAGTGCTGAAAAAGGATATTTTCAGCTCATGCTTTACATGAGGAAAATAATTTCTTACAACAATTCAATTATTACAATTGTTGTTTTTAGGTAATTGGCAACATGTTGAGTGTTTAAGAATGGATGGGGATGACTTTCCCAATATTTTGAGTCCTGTGTCTGGGAATTGAAGCAAAGTCACTCCAGTCATCACATCCACATCCTTAATTTCTTATATTCAGTGCTTTGAGACTGGTATGATGTACTTAATTATTTAGATATTAAATACATATTTGGAATTGCTTTAGCACCTTAGCATTTTCATTTGAAGTGTTAAATCTCCTTTAGGATTTTTCTTATCTAATCCTCTGCCCCTTGGACCCAACATTTTTGGAAAGCAAGAGTGTTTAAACTGAGATGAAGTGGACTTACAGGAGTCTGAAATATCCCATGTGTTAAAGCAGAGAGCCTGTCCACTCAAGCTTCAGGTGCAGCTGAGGTTGTCTAACTGGACTCAGCACCATATGTATTTTGGGACAGGACTGGATGGTTTTTAGCAGAAATGTGTCATCATACGTAAGGTACAGGTGTCCCTCATCCCTGCTGGACAGCGGCAGCAGGGGCTGGGAGACATTTACTAAATGTCTAAATTTACTAAATTTACCAAATTACTAAATTTTTAATTAAAGCTGCTATTGAAAGTATTCATTGCTCAGTGGTGAGAGGGAGAGAAACTTCCTTCAGTGCACATCCCAGGGAAGCTGCAAAGGCCACATACCTGTTTCATCTCCTCCCATGTGGGTCACCTTTGAAACACTCACTGCCTTTCCATTTTGGGAAGGAAGAAGTTTGCATCTGTTAACTTCTGAAAATAAGAGCCAGCAGCCTAAATTAAGCATTTAAATTGAGCTGGCTTGGTGTACTAAACACCTGGAGATAGAGCGTTGGTGTTCCCACATGATTAGCTATGGTTTGCCAGGATTTTTTGGCAGAAGACAGCTCAGGGGATGAGAAACCCACAGTTCACTGGACAGGGGTTGTCAGCTCTGTACTCTCCCAAATCAGGACTACCCTGAGGATCAGAGCAAGGGCCATGAAGCAATTTAAGAAGGGTGAATGTAGTATAGGATGTTGTATAGCAAAGCACTGCAGGGCAATCACTGATGACAAGAAAACCTACAATGACATGAGAAAACCTACTTTCCACCCCAGCTGAATCAGTGCTGCCTCTCTCTCTCTCTGACTCACTCTCTTTAATAACCAAAATAATTTTGATCTGAGGGTAGACAAACAACTGGATTCCACAAGGCAGCAAAGGTCCAGCAACCAGCCCAGTCTTTCAGCCCCATGACCCTGGCTGTGGCTGCCACCAGGGGTCCTGCCCATGGGCAAGTTAGTTTCATTACTAGGCAATCCAAGCAAAAAAGGGCTGCACCACCCTCACGGGCTGCCAGGGACATGTTATTGGTGGGAGGCATCCAGACACCCAGCTTCCCACACAGCTTGGCACAGGAACAGGTCTGCAATCCCTAGAGCAATCCTGCAGACCAGTCCCTCTAAATCCACCATAGGGATGCAGGGAAATAGGCAAAAATTGCCAAAAGAAGCCCCAAAAGATGAAAGTCTTGACAAATTATAATTTGTACCAGTCTCATTGAGGATCACAATTCACTTCATGTGTCAAAATGTACCTTTGCTTGACTCTAGCAATGGTTGCCATTTCAGAGTATGTTTCCTCAAAGACTGTTCAAAGTAAAAACATTTTTTACCCTCCCAGATGGCAGGCAGTAAGGGGGAGACTTGTTCTGCAGAACAAATACGTCTCTGATTTCCTTCTCTCATTTTTTTCTCATACTCCACAGAGGTTTGAAATTCCTCTGCAGAGTCTACATGGTCTTGAAAGCTGAGCAAGATTTGTAGCTTGCGCTGAACCTGAGACAACATCTATGAGTGTGCTTGCCGGGAAATGTGCATATAGGGCTTTTCAGGCACTAACCAAACAGGGAATGTTTTTCCATATATAGCCTGTCTTGCTTGCTCATACCCCAGGCCTAACACCAGGAAAACTCATCTTCATAAATTGCTTTCTTGCAAATGCAGGTACCATATAGCATTTTATTCAGTGTTAGGCAAAAATTATCTTTAAGAATTGGGTCACTATGGTAACCACTTCTTATCTCAAAATCAAATAGCCATTATGGCTGTAATTATACAATATATGATTTCTACCAAGAATTATTCTGAATTATAAGTAATTTTCTGTCACAAGCTGGTATTATTTTTATTGCCCCTAAAGGCATCAGCATTTGATCTAATTCAGCAGTACAAAACTTTACATAGAGAGACTATAACCTGCTTTGAATCTACTGTCAGAAATCATGTTCAATGACTTCAATCTCTTAAATACTTCAACAAATTCTGCAAAACATCAGTAATAATTTTTGGGGAAGGCAGAAAATAAACAAGGTCTCCTGAAACTTGTGTTTCACTGCAGCTAGCCCTGTGTCGTGAGCCCAGTGATGCACAAGAGGGCCAGGTTTGCTGCTGTACACAGGGAGTGGGCAGGCCACAAATTCAGATTTTCCTTTGGCTTTAGCAGAAACTTCATTTTAAAACAAGAAAAAAAGATTGAAAAAAAGAAGAAAACCTCTCAGCTTTTCCTCCTTGGGCACTTTTACCCATCACTTCTGTTCTTGGAACCAAGGTCATGCACAGAAACCTTGGCAGACTACCAGGACGTGGTAAACATCATTCAGAGGTCAGTCACTGTGATTGCCTTTAAAACCATAACATAAGCACCAGGAGCACTATGTTCCATGTGGGCCCAATCAAGCCAGTGGCAAAGCTGGTTTCCAAATAAAGGGGAACAAACCCAGCCTTGTGATTAGGTGAGTTGCACCAGCTGGCTCTGATGGGAGTTGTCCACAGGTGGCTTCAGGGAGGAGCAAAGCCCCCAGTGCTAATATGAACCACTTCCTAGGGAGTAGCAGTAGTGTGGTTTCATTTTCTCACTCTTGGTCTAGGGTTGTACTAACTCAGGAGACTTTTAGCAGGACTTTTTAGTACTCACACCTGGGAGTTCTTTTCTTTGGGGGGTGGGGGAGGGCTGCAGATAGTTTGTTCTCTAGCTAATGCACTATGGAGCAAATACACACCTGTGTTCTATGTAAGTATTAATAGAATTGTTTGCCTCAATGTTTCTCTCTTTTTATTTTTCTCTTTCCAACAGGGAGGCAAAACAAACATTTATTTTTCTAAAAACCTGTAAATTTTTGCAGCACTCATTTCTCCGTACAGTTGTGAATCCCTGTGGACTCTTGAGTGTCTTCTCCTTGAAGTGAATTTACTGCTCAGTGGCTGCAGTTATTCCAGCAAGAAACCATGGAAAGCCTTTTGGTGCCTAAAATGAGGAGTCTTCTCTTCCTGGTCTGGAGGAGCACCTTCCTGTGTTCCAGATGAGCAGTAATGCTAGCTTAATGAGCCATGGACTAATATTTTTTATTCTTTTGGAGTTGCTCTGGTCACCCATCCACCCCAATGGCTCTCAGTGGAAGATTTACAAATCATGAAATTGCCTAAAGACTTTTGGGAAAGGACCCTGTAAAAAACCAGAACCCAAATATGTCTATGGAGCCTGAGCGCTGTACCCAGGACAGTGGCAACCCTGCCTGCAGTGGCCCAGCCACTGCCTGTGCTTTGGGTCTTGCACAGAGATGCTCTCAGCACTGACTACAGCCTTCTCATCACAAGCAAGACACCGTGGGCCTTCCAGGCAAACCTCTTGAGTGGTGAATGGCTTCATGAAGCATGCACTAATAAATAGTTTAAGTTGCTGAAGCACAGCTGAGAGGTGAGTTAGCTCTGGCATGCCATGCAGGGGGCGAGGGAGGAATGCCAGCAGTGGGAGAGTTCTGCAGACCCGTGCTCTGGTTCTTCCCCAGGCGTGGAGGGACACTGAATGGGAGGGGCTGCATCAGAACAGTGCCCTTAGGGAGAGGGGCTTTCCTGGCCCTGCAGTCTGCCCTGTCACTGCTCAGGGACAGGACTAAGTGAAAGGCAGCGCCTGCGGCAGAGGGACTGAACCTTCTGGCCTTGAGGTTTTTCTGTGGCTTTGCCCTTAGCTCCACTGTGGAGCATCAGTATTTTGACCTTTCCTCTGTTGGCTTTTTCCAGAGCATCCCTGCTGGTTTCTCTGTTCTTCTTTGTCAGTTCAAGCTAATGGTTTTTTTCACCAAACCCCAGGCTGGTGGCTGGTTTTTTTTGTCTTTTCTCTTCAGCTTTTGAAATATCCAGCAATTCTCCCTTTTTTTCTGAGCTGCTGCAAAAGAGTCACAGCTGAGCTGTGGTTCAAGCTACGAGAAAATATCCTATGCCCACACCCCAACCAGTCCCCAGTGCAACCACTCATGGTGGGTTTAATGTCAAGCAGTGTCTTCAAGTGGGATGCCATTTGCAGGGGCTGGATCTTTGCACTGCCATGAATTGTTAGCCTCCTCTGCCACCCTCATCTTTCTAGTTTCATGAAGGCAGTTACTTGCTGGCATAGCCCTACCCTTAAATTCAAGAAATGAACTTGTCTTTGTCAACACTCAAGACTACACTTTTAGTTTTCAACAGAAGGTGTCTGCAGAGTGAAATCCTGCTCACCACCAAGGATGTGCTTCAGAGTCCCAGCCAGTGGAGACCACAACTCCTCCCTTGATGAGCTGCTCCATGAAGAGTGGAGATGTGCTGTGAGAAGCAGCAAAAAATAGTGTGTTAGTGCTGCACCCTTAAAACTGAAGAATGCAGACCTTTTTTTACCCGGCCCTCTCATTTGAACTGACCTTCCCTTCTCAACTCTCCCAGCAGCACTTGGGGTCAGAAACACAAGAGACCATCAGAAAGAGTTTTGGGGGAGGGACTCCTCTGCAGCACTGCAATTTTGGAGGTCCTTGTGCTGAACTCTGAGGAGCCCTTGGCAATGACAATTATTCAAGATTGCTGAGGCTATGCAATCAGAGCCATGCTAAGCTTGGAGGAGCCTACTTCAGTTTGAAGTACATTAGTCTGCTCAGTACTGGAGAGCAGAAACCAGCATGAGGCACCCTCATGCCATGAAGTGAGAAACAAATCCTGCTGTTTGAGCTGGCTACCAGGATGAGGTGGCCCTTCATCTCCCTTCTCACACTGAATTCATTTCCTCATCCTCTGAAGAGGGTAGGACAAGATGGTCCTTGCCCATGGGGTATCAGAAAGAAGGGAGATTTGCTCACAAAACTTACTGCCCTCAGAGAGCCAGGTAAACATGGTCAGGAAAGGACCAGCTGCACTGGCAGTGCTGTGCCAGTCCTCAGTGGGGCCTTTCCTCCACTTCTGCCTAGCACTCATCCTTTGGATGGCAAGAATACATTTTAGTCAGGTTTTACTAAATGTTGGAGCAGCTACAAAAGGCTTTTCATCCTACAGTTTTTCAGCCATTTTTTTAATATATATATATATATATATATATATATATAGGGAAAAAAATATCCTAAATCATACCTTTCAATGGCTACAGAAAACTCCTTACTGGTCTGGTTCCTACCTTGTCTAAGAAGGAAAATGTGTGCCACTGTGTTTTCCCCTCATCACTGAAAAGGTGAGTTCTATTACAGTTGTTACTGCTGTTTTGTGACTAAGCTTTGGGCAAACAGCCTGGGAACTGCTGAACATGCCAGACACCCAAGACCCTGACTCATTTGCTCATCCCACTTTATAAAATAATTTGATAGAAAATAATTTAAATGTGGACTTAATTGTGTTGCTGAATTGAGACTTTGGAGTAAAGTCCCTGCTGGATTCAGCTCACCTTAAGCAGATATTTATTAGAGCTTGGGCAAAGCCACTGACATTTTGCTAGAGGTGTTTCATAAAAATGCTGTTGGTGATAACTTGGACACCACCACACAGGCATTTTAGGCAACAAATGAGTACCAACCAGTGTTGTGCTGGATGAGTCATTTGGGAAAGGGGGAAATTTGGCTGATTTCGCTATTCTTAAAGCAGTCATCCATATCAATGTGAAACAAACAGGAGAGCCAGGCGAAAGTCAGCTATGACAGAGTCCATGATAGCCTGCTATTCATTTTGGAGGAAAGCTGGCAGTAAAAAGGGTCTGGTCATCATTAAGCTCCAGCAGAGTTTATTCTAATTTTGTCAAGCTGACTCCTTAATTAAATGGTTGCTTTATGGGGAATTGGAGAAGAATTGGTTGTGTGGTAACAACAGGTAGAGGCTGTCATCCCAATTCATCTTTTCTCTCTCCGAGAAAACATTTTCCACTTCTGAGATGCTCTTCTCCCAAAATCTACCAATCCTTCCCTGGGCAGACAAGATGAAAGGGGGAGTGGGGAGGGAATCCTGATGTTTCTGTCATAGCCACCTGCTGCTCTACCCCAGCTATAGAGGATAATTTTGCTATTAGTTTCCAAACAGTGCCCAGGCATTTGTCTTTTCCTAAGGGACAACTTAATTCCTTTTGTGAACTCATTTTGGGTAATAATGTGACTACTATGCTTGCCTTC
The DNA here is from genome assembly GCA_024734555.1 of Trochalopteron elliotii. Classification (NCBI taxonomy): domain Eukaryota; kingdom Metazoa; phylum Chordata; class Aves; order Passeriformes; family Leiothrichidae; genus Trochalopteron; species Trochalopteron elliotii. The sequence goes on along the minus strand of JANPWX010019386.1, from coordinate 192,433 downwards.
AATATGGGATTAATAAGAGGCATTGAAATATAAAGATGGGAGAAAAAGAACTACAGTTTGTTTGGGGATGGTTGGTTTGTTCATTTCTTTATAAGTCTTTTTTCCTACTTCCCATGCCCAGGGCTTTATCTGGGTTTCAACCCAGTAGCCCCTCCATCTTGTAGCGGAGGTTCTTCTAAAAGAGCTACAGGACAGGCACCAGGGCACTCGGTGGAGCAGTGAGAGATGGGCTGGATTTTTGCAGTGTGGTGCTTTTTTTCCCTGTACATCCAGGGCAGAGGATGAGGCCAGACACACTTCGGTGTTTGCTTTGTGCTGTGGATTTGTGATGCAAAGCTGCCCTGGAGCTGACTGTGCTGAGCTGCAGCTTCCCCTTCACCACTCATCCAGGGTGTGCTCCCAGGGAGGCTGGTGTTGCTAGGTGCTGTCCCAGTATTACCCACTGTGTGGCAGAGATGGTTCTGCAAAAGGTCCTAAATCCTTCTGGGAGCAGCTGCCAGGGAGCATCCCACGCAGAACATGAACCAAGTAGAAATGCAAAGCTCACCTTGCATCTGTCATACCTTAAGAAATTCTTAGCACACTAAGGACACTTGTCTTACAGTATTATAGTATTTGTACCTTTTTAATTCATGAGTGAAAGTGATATGGAGTATCATACGTGATAATATCTGAGAGCTGAATGACAGAGCTGTCAGCTGTGGGACACTGAAATGACAGCCCTTTAAAGTGCTGTCAGGTCTTGGTGGACACTTTTATAATAATACTTATTTTAGCCTCAGGAGTATGAATTCATTGTGTCTTCCCTTTCTGGGGTGTCTCCTTATAGTACTGCTATTCAGTGATGGGAGGTTTAACAAAATGGCTTTTTTGAAGTTGTCTGCACTGTAGATAAGATCTTTTCCCTTTCCAGAGACAGGAACCACACCAGTGCCACAGCCAGGGGCTTTCAGCAGGGTTCCCAACACACAGAGAACTTTTCCAGGCCTTGTGACCCTTGAGCTTTCAACAACTGATGGGGGCAAAAAAGTGCAAATGATCTGCTTAATCTCATTGCTGGCTCCTCTCCCACGGGAAGAGCCCAGCTCCTTCCCAGCTGGAGGAGGTTTGGTGCAGTGTGGAAGTGCCACAGCAGAGCTTCCCCTAAACCCACCTGCCACCCGTTAAGTCTCCATGACAGGACACTGAATTCACTCTGCAATTGAAAGATAATGTCTCCTGGGGAAAATAAACTAAAAGCGGGGAGGGGGATTGGCAAAACAAAAACAACCCTTCCCGCTTTCAATAGCGCTTTCAATTAAGAACAAAACGGAGCAGGAAGCTTTGAAGCTTGACTTTGGGCAGAAAGAAAAAGCCCTCTCTGAGAGCCGCGGGTTTCTGTAGGCACAGCACAGCGGCTGCTGTCTTCTCTTTACGTCAGAGCATTAATGCTGTTGTTTCGCCCCTGGTATCAACAGAGCTTGCCTGGTAGGTGGGTGGGGTATTGGGATTTATATTGTAGACAAATTCAGGAAAGCTTCAGTCTTTTTTTTTTTGTCTTCTCTCTAACAAAGCTTTTGAAAGTCCGCTGGGGACCCCTAATGTTCAGTTACTGCTGAAGCAAGCACTTCAAAGCCAGAGCTGCACAGCTTCTTTAGCCTTCTATGGGTTTGATCATTCTGGTGGGCTTTTATTACAGGCAATAACACTCCCTTCCTCCTGCTAAAAGTCATCTTTGTGGGACGCTCTGAGAGTTCCTCAAAGTGTTTGGTAAAACAACATTTCTGTGGTCAGAAAACATGCCAGCCAAATCAAACTGGGATGGCCCTGGAGATGCTTTGGGAGGCAGAACCCTTTTTGCCACCTGCATAGCAGGGAGGATCCCTCCCTGCCCTGAGCTGTGGCAGCAGACACACCTAACATGCCCAACAGAAAAGTCTGCAGAAGAAAAATGGATAGAAGATGTGGTTATTGTAAAAGGGGTTGGGAGGAGTAATCCTGTGGGGATTTTAAGGATGTCAGTGACAGACTGTGTTAGCCCTCCATAAACTTCCACTGCCTAGTCCCTATTTCCACAATCTCCCCATGGCTGCCTCATTTGCCCCCCCAAAAAATCTCCACTGCTCACCTTCTAAGGCCTGTACTAAGCTGGGCAGCCTCCATGACCTCCAGAACCTACAGTCTTCCACTGCCTTCAGTTAGAGCAAATGAGAATTGCTGTTACAGGGTTTATCCTGGTTTCCTAGTGCCTCTGCTGGTGGGGCTATACAGGACACATAAATACTTTCACAACAGCCAGGTTTAGGATTTTTTCAGCCAAATTCCCGGGGTCAGCTTTTCTGTCTCTTATGACAGGAATGTGTTGTCTCTCCTAGACTAACATTACTATAATTCTAATTTTCCCCCTCAGCCAAAGGCAACAGTGTGGTCAGTTACTGGAAGAGCCACACAAAATGCATTTGAAAGTCTGGGCAGAAAAATGTTAGAAATGCAGCTGGAGTAAGTTACCTTCCTCTTTCATGTCTCCATCCTCAATCCCAAGTAAATCAGAAAAAGTCGTGCTTTCTAAGTGGTTTCTAACATAATGAAAGTCAATTAGAGTGATGCAAACGGAGCTGATAACTGCAGGTTTTCATCACTGACTCTGTGCTAAATATCTGCACTGTGTGGTTTGCAAGGAAGTAAGGGTGCATGGAGAGGAAAGGATGGGGTTTTTAAAAGCACTTAAATTACTTCTAATTAGCAACACAACTGTAGTCAAAACATAATGTGAGGCTAATAAATTGATATTTGCATAATGGAAATACTACCAAACTGTACTTCAAATAAGATGAATTAGATTATAATTAGAGCTGTGTTTTGGGAAAGAAAATCCTTCTAATTGCCTGAGTACAGGCAGTGCCAAGGAGGGGAGGGCTGGCAGCTGTCAGGGAGGTCCAGCCAGTGTTGTGTGGGACAAGTGCCCCACAAGCAGGGGCCATGTCCTGAAGTGGGGACAGGGTGCCCACATCTACCAGCAGCCAGAACAACCATGGCAAGGCAGGTCTGGGGAGAAAAAGGGAAAAACCAGGAGGAATGTGAATGTGTGCACTTTCAGCCATTAACTGCAAAACCATGAACTGAAAGAAAATCCAGGGCAAAATTGTATGGCCAGCAATTAGGGTGGTAGACACCTGTGTTTCAAGGGGAGGTGGTGCAAGGGTAAAAATCCAAGCACTAATCCTGTAAATTATAGGAAAACAGTGAACATCTTTTCCTGGTAAAATCTTGTCACCACCTTGAGTTCCAATGGCTTCCCCCTGCTGCTTGGTAACTGACTTTATGGAACAAACAATTGTTTTCTTTCTGTTGAATCATATGCAACAAAGTTGTTTGCAAAGATTTATTGTCCAGCTCTTGCTAGTCCCTTTTAGTAAAGAGGGCCACCTGGATAGCACTGGATGATAGGTCACTCACCCACTGTACAAGACCATATATACCAGTAAGGAAATTACAGCTGATTTGTTACATTCCAAAACAGCTTTTTTTTGAGAAAGCGAACAAAAGAATTACACCTTGTCACTGAAGTGAAGGCAGTGTGAACCTTGAGGATGACTGGTTGCCTGGTAGCTGCAGAATCTTATGTATGGTGCTAATGCCCCTTTTGTTGCTGGGTAATGACATGGGTCAGGTGGGAAAATTGATCAGCACACAGAAACCTGCTTGTCATTTTGGCTGGGGGACTGAAAAAGGTGATTTCTTAAGCCCTGTGTGTACTGGGTTTGTGTGGCCATATTTTGATAGTGAGGGGGTCTATGGGATGCCTTCCCAGAAGCTGCCAGAAGCTTCCCTCATGTCTGACAGAGCTAATGCCAGCTGATTCTAAGGAAAATGTGTTGCTGGCTAAGGCTGGCCTAGTCAGGAATGAGAGTAATGCCTTTGTGATAACATATTTAAGAAGGCAAAAAAAGTTATTGCACAGATGTAATTGTGGACAAAGAAGAGCAGAAGGGAACTGCACCCCATGAAAAGTGACCCATGTTGGAGCAGCTAGTGGAGAACTGTGTCCTCTGGGAGGGACCCCACACTGGAACAGGACTCCTCTCCTTGAAGTGCCAGCAGTGGCAGAAATAGCTGTAGTGAACTGACCATAACCCCCATTCCCCATCTCTCTGCACTGCTGGGAGGAGAGGAAGTAGAGCCAGGGAAGGAGGGAGGGATGAGGAAGAAGTTGTTTTTTAAATTTATTTTCTTTTTAATTATTCTGCTCTGACTTTTTTAGTAACAAATTAAACTAATATCCCCAAGGTCAGTCTGTTTTGCCTGTGACAGTATTTGATGAGTGATGTCTCCCAATCCTTATCTCAACTCATGAACCTTTTGCTATATTTTTTCTCCCTGGTCCAGTTGCAGTTGGGAGTGAGAGAATGGCTGTAATGGGTGTCTGGCATCCAGCCAGGGGTAGTCCAGCCATGAAATGCAATGACCCTGCTCACCAGGCCCTCAGTGTGTTTGCTCCTCACATACCCAGGTGACCCTTAGCTCACTGAGCTTATGTCATATCTGGGCCACTAACAGCATCATCCTGGACCCAGTGGCAACAGGAAAGGTGTGAATGGTGCATGAGTTTGACCATCACTGGTTGGCAGAAGTGTGCAAGAGGATATGGCTCTCTGCAACCATGCCTGGATATCCCTCTGACATTGGCTGCTGTGGTATGGGAGAATGGAGGAAACAAGGAGGATGATTTTGGAGGTAGAGGAGTGACAGCACACACTGGTTCTGGGTTTCAGTGGGGTTTTTGAGACAGCTCCTCATGTTACTCGCCCAGTGGATGCTGTTTTGTGGAGACAAAGACAAGGTTTTCCTGCTCCCAGGTACAGAAAGAAGGGTACCACGGGCCTGGAAAGGATGCCTGATGCAATTAATTGGTGCATCTCTCTATATATGAGATGTAAAGTATAGGTCTGGTTTCTAAATCAGGAGCTACTGCTCATGCATGTTTACTCTGTCAGAAAAAAAGGGCAGGGTATGAGATGTGATGCAGCACAAGCCTCACATTAAGGGAAATATTCCCCTGCCTTCAAAGGCTCTTGGTTCAGGGCATGGAAATAAGCTCCCTTTTGAGTTGGCAAATGGTGTCTTGCTTTTCTGCTTGGGGAGAAGGAAACAGAGAAACTCACCTGGAGCTCTGCTCTGCTGTGCAGTTTGTGGTACCAGATTTATTAAAGGGCTGTGTGGGAGGGAGCACAGAAGGGAAAGGGAAAGGAGACAAGTGGGAGGAGCAGGCAGCTGCGCTGCACCAGAGAGCATTGGTGTGCAGTATGTTGACAGGGACGAGCTGGGGGAGGCAGGACAGCCAGGCCACAGGTCTCCTCTCTGTCCTCTCCTGTTGGGAGCAGGATAAAGAGCTGGCCCTGAAGAGCCCAGCCTGGGGACAGCCAGGAGGAGAAGAGGCAAACCCCGGCCATCCCTTCCTTAATGTGTGGCCACACACAGCCTCCAGCAGTCTCCACTGTGCAGGGTGCTGGCATGCTGTGCCTGTGGGATGCCCCCAAGTTGTTGCCAGCATCACCCTGGGAAGATACTGAGGCTGACATCCAAGAGGGGACAGGAAAATGGGAGCCTGGATAAAATCCTTCATGCCTTTGCCTACAAGTCACGGCACAATAGTAATTCTCAGAAACCAAAGCTTGGACCTCTCCATGGGCTTGCTGTCCCATTTGCTCCCTCGGTGGCAGCCCTTTGTTCTCAGGCTCACCAGTGTGGCCTCAGGTACCCAGGGGGAGTGCAGGACCTTGTGTCATGCAACAAGTGAGCTGAATAATTATGGTAGGAAGAAGGGAAATATTGCACACCAACAAAAGCCCTGGGAAACAATTTTATTGCTAGCAAAACTCTGCAGGTCTTTGTTTAGTGAGTGCACCACCCGTAAAATGCAATTGCTCACTGTGGTTTTAAACTGAGACCACCCTGAAAATGAAGGCAGTTTCCATTAAATTGAACTACTTTTCCCCAGAACTGCCATGCCAATGGTAATGTTGATAAGGAACAATAGCTGTTAAGTGAGAGCATCATTTATATTTTCTATTAAACCACTGTCATTTCCAGTACAAATGGATCATGCATGCATGTCATGCTGATTTACAGTGATAAAGCCTTAGTTGTGATCAGTTATCACAATGCCTAAGCAGAGCATGAAAGGTGGCACAAACATGCAAGCAACACAGCAGATCAATATTTGGATCTAACTTAGCATTAGCAGATGAGTTGGTGCAACAGCGATGGGAGTTCTTCAAAAATATTCATATGCTTTCCATCAGTATAGCCTTGAAGGCTGTTGATCTCCTCCATCTCCCCTTTCCAGTGGTCTTCAGAAGTGGCAAGCCAGGAAGCAAATGGAGAAGGAGCAGCAGGAGCACATGACTGGCATAGACCTGACCATGGAGACACAGCACAAAGCAAATGGATTGTCCAGTGGACGATTCAAATTCCTGAAGACTAGACACTCAGCAAGGAGAAGGTGGGTTGCTGAATGCAGAAGGCAAGGTTGCATCAGCATCGGTGTTGCAGCAGTCATTCAGGGAAGGTTTCTGCTCTTGAAGATATTTTCCAAAAGTTGCTGAGCTTCTAGGAGCCCATGGGCTGCTGCCACACTGAGAAGTTTCTCCACTTCCCTGAAGGACATGAAACCTTCATCAAGAAAATCTAGGAGGAAGTCCTAAATTCATTCCTAGATAAATTTTAATTACACAGGTTTTTTATAAGAGGAACACAGCTACTAAATATGAAAACATCTGTAAAGTTAACTCTCCTCTATTCAGAAAATAATCTGATTTTCCTTCTGCTTTTTCCTGTGGTCTGAGCACATATGTTCTAGGTTTTGATTTTGTCATCTTAGTTGAAGGAGATACAGTTTTGGAGTTCATGAAATACCACCCAATATGTGAGTCTGATCATGTAAAATGCAGTGGAGACTGAAACAAAATGCGCTGGCTTCAAATCACAAGGTTTGTCCAAACAATGCTTTTTTAGCTTCATTTGGTGTACAACCACTCTCTCCAACCAAAAAATTTTAATTTTCAAACTTGAAGCAAATGAAAAGAATCAAAATGAAACAATATCCCAAATCAAGAAAGGGCTGGGTTTCATTGTGATGGGATCAGTTTCTTCAGCTTTGCTGAGCCCCAGGACAAGTCATCACAGTGACTGTACAAAGCACAGGGAAAGATTTCTTTATCTGTGGGCCTTGCTGGGAACACTGCTGTGCAATGTGCATGTGCACATCAGGGACAGAAACTCATCCTGGGCAGTTTCAACCTAGCCCCCAGACAGGAAGCTTCTCATTGACCCCACTGGATGGAAGGAGAGTGAAAAGGGAACTCCCTTAAAAGAGAAAGACAGGTCTTTTTAGCAGAAAATTCCCATGTCACTTCAATAGCTCTTTCTATACCAGTACAGGTCTTGTCCCTTGCCTTCTTTGGGAAATCATAATGGAAAAACATATACAATCAGACCACGGGCATTTTAGGTACTGTGACACCTAATTTTTAAAATGTCATTGGACTCACTGTCTCTTTCCATTTCCCTGCTGCAGGTAGGGCTGCATTACTGACAATACCAAAAGAGGCCATTAGAAATGCTGGAGGGAATTCATGGATGGAGTGCCTACAAGCACCAGGCTTCCCACCCCCCCTCCCCAAGAGGAGCTGGGAATGAAGCTGTAATGGGAAGGAAGAGGATTATCTCAGGTTACCCTTCTTCAAGTGCCACGGTCATGTTTCTGAGTGTCCCCACTGCCAGGTTGAAGGAGGAGTGGGGATGGCCCTGCCCCGCAGCCTGCCTACAGCCAGGAGGAGACAAGCACAGAAATGGTAAGAGAAATACAGAATAAGAAAACCAGAGTTTGAATGTTTTCAAGCAAGGTAAGAGCTGGTTTTGGCTGCAAGTCACTTTTCTTCCAAGCAGCTGGCACAGTGCTGTGCCTTGGATTCAGTATGAGAATAATGTTGGTAACATGCTGGTGCTTTGGCTGTTGCTGAGCAGAGCTTACCCTAAATCCAGGACTTTTCAGTTGCCCACACTCTGGCAGTGAGCAGGTGCACAAGAAGCTGGGAGGGAGCACGGTCAGGACAGCAGACCCAAATTTGCCAAAGGGATGTTCAATGTCATGGAGCATCTCATGGTCAGTGTATAAACTGAGGAGGTTGGTCAGGAGCTGCCAACTGCTCATCAGGGACAGGCTGGGCATTGGTCAGTGTGGTGAGCAATTGTACTGGGCATCACTTCTGTTTCTTGAGGTATATTCCTCTCTTTTATTACTATAGTTATATTTTACTTTATTTCAGTTATCACACTGCTCTTTTCTCAGCCCATGGGTTTTGTCTTTTTCCAATTCTCCTCCCTATCCCACAGGAGTGGGAGAGGAGGGGAGAAACCAGTGAGCAGCTGCATGGTACTTAGTTGCTAGCTGAGATGAAACCAGGACAGAGCAAATAAGGGAAAAGTTATGTACAATTCACTTTTTGAAATGTGACTCCTTTGAAATTTCAGGCCCTGATTTGGGAAACATCCTTATTCAGAAAAGCATGAAGGCTTCAGCATTTCTCTAGGTATGGATCTCTTTAATGATTCCTCCTTGATTTATATCTCCTGCTGTCACAGGCATAGTTCTTTCAACCCTAAAAGTCCTGCAGCTTGATGTTGTTCTATGCCTTGAGCAGACAGAGACACCATCCAACATGCCTACTCCTCTCCCCTTGTTTTTTGGGTAGTACAGTAAATTTCCCTGTCCTTAATCCTTCCCATTTCTCACGAAGAATGGTAGGATTTCAGGGGACACAGGCCAGGCTCCCACCACAGGTGTAACTACTGTGGGTACCACAGCAAATGTACACACAGGCATGGATGTGTCACTCATGGCAAAAGCCTCTTGGGAGGGTGTGCAGAGAGCAGGAAAATAATACACTGCTGTAGCTTGATTTCCCATTCCCTCAGCAGCTCCTGGCTCACTCCCCTCCTGCACCTGTGCATTCTTCCTGCTGCCCACCTGCAGCTCAAACCTCCCCATACAGCAGCACCAGCATCCCTTTGCACTCTCGCTGTCAAGATACTTCCTTTCTTCCCACTGATTAAAATAATCAGCAGTAGCAGGTGGAGAAAGTGGAGCAAAGCATAATGAAACCCATAGTGAGAAGTCAGGAGCTCCCACTGTCCCTGCTGCCACCTGTGAACCTCCCTCCCTCCAGCACAGGACAGCTCAGTGCAGGTTTCCCCCCCAAAGCACTGCCAGCTTTTTCTTCCTCCCACATCACAAGTAGCCTTTCCCCAGAAGAAGCCAATTTCCCATGGCAGGAATTGCTTGGGGGGGGAGTTGTGCCTCACCTGAACCAGTGCATGGCCATGTCCTCACTTTTTTCCACTCCAGCTCCTGGGTGTGAGACAAGGTAGCAAAGTCACGGACAGGTTAGAAAATACAGCGTGCAAAATCCAGCAGTGCATTGGTGCCACAAAGCCACATTTGTGGTTCTGGCTAATAAGCATGCATACTCTGGCAGCAAGTTAGCCATAGACTGGAGAAACATTACCTTGCAAGTACCTCTGTCCCAGGATGTGCTGGGCATTGGGGTACCCCAGGCGAGCATACACATGAGCCACATGGAAATGGAAATCCTCGTAGCACAGAGGGATGTAGAGCAGGAGGAGGCCAGAAGTGATTACAGCTGCCAGCTGTAAAAGGGAGGAACAGTCACGATGCAAGGAAGAAAATAAGCTGAGGGCTAGCTATAACAAATATTTCATCTGGACTCTGAAGCCTTCCAAAGCTATTCCCCATAGAGAAATGGGAGGAAAGGCCCACACACTGCAGAAAATCAAAGTCACCTTTGATAGAGAGCCGGTTCTGGAACTTCCACTGAAGCTAGCAGAAAAGGCCCTGCTGAATTCAGTGAGCAGTGTATGAGCTCCCAAGTTAATTTCCCCTTTAAGCTCTGCTACAGCAAAGGAAACTACAGTAATTTAATTTTCTAGTGGTCCTCTTGAAGAAAAGGGAAAAAAAGAAACCCTAAGGTGCCATCAGGCTTTTAGAAACAATTCATCAAAGACACTTGCCAGAAGAAGCCTCATTCTCCAGGCACCTGGGGACTTGTGGCCCACCACTGCCCACAAAATTGTCATACAGATGTGAACATCACAAAATGGGTCAGGCTGGAAGTGACCATCATGTGTCATCTGTTCCAACCTCCTTGCTCAACAAGGGTCATCCTGGAGTACATTGGACAGGATTGCATCCAGACAGTTCTTGGATATTTCCAGGGAAGGAGACTCCACAGCCTCTCTGGGCAATCTGTTCCAGTTCTCAGTCACCAGCACAGTAAAGTTCTTCTTCATGCTCAGGTGGAAGTTCTTGTGCATCAGTTTCTGCCCATTACCTTTTGACCTATTGCTTGGCACCAGTGAGAAGTGTCTGGCTCCATTCTCTCAACATCCTTCAGATACTTATAAATATTCATGACTTCCCCTCTCAGTTGTCTCTTCTTGAGGCTGAACAGGCCCAGCTCCCTCAGCTTGTCCTCATCCCTTAATCATCTTCATTGCCTTGCACTGGACCTGCTCCAGGAGCTCCATGTCTCTCTCCCTTTGAACATCTACAGCTCATAAAACCTTTCATTCTGTGTTACAGTGAGGACATACTTACACCTAAGAGGAGAATAACCTTGAGTCAGAAACTCTTCTTGTATCCAGGATATAAATCAGTGAAAAGTCTGATGTACTGCACCAGCAGGGAAAAAAGATGAAAGACCAGAATAAGACTGTTTGCTTTTTTTGGTGCCAAATTGGATTTTCTTTGTTCAGTGAACTAGCTATTAGCTTCCAGTGAGAGGAGCTGGCAACTTATGCATCCTCATCTTGGCAGAGTCACATGTTCCTGGCTGGGGGAAGAAGAACATACTTAGGAAAAGGCTGTAGGAGGCCCACGTGGAGCCTCCTGCCTGCACAGGTTACCAGAAGTGCTTTGCCTGCCTGGAGGGGAATGCAGCATGTCTCACCAGTGGTGCCAGCTCTGCAGAAGGTAAAACCCTTCCCTACTAGAGGGAAAGCTGGACCAGGTACAGTCCTGAGTGGACGACATAGCTTTTCGAAAACATCAAGGAGGTGAGTGCTGATCAGTGTCTCTGTGCTACTCTGTGCTGAAAGAAACCATGTTGATGGTCTGGGATCTGCAGGAGACCACTAATACCTTTAGCTCTGTAGCTTTGGTGACACAGTGATGGACTCTTGGAGCTAGTGTTCATGGGGACATGCTGAAGTGCCTGCAGGTGCTCTGCATGCCACTGTCCCTCCCTTGTGGACGCAGAAGCAGAGCAGACACAAGGAGCCCTTTTTAATAGCCAAGTCAGAAGCAAGCCCCAAGGTCTGTCCAGTTGACTACAGCTGTGGCAGAACAAGCTCACTTTTTCATCTGGGCATAATATCTTGCCTCAGCTACTTGTGCATAGTGGCTACAGTATGAGTGTGCATTCATCACCACGTCATGGTCAGAATGAGCCAAGGGGACAAGAAGCAGCTGCAAAGGACATGAGATATAACAGCTTTAATAGTCAAGGGCTCTTCTGGCCACTATGGATGGTTTGATGCAACTGATACAGACAGGTGCAAAAAACGAACTCTCCTTCGCTTTTTTGGGGGGCAGGGGGAGAGGATGTTGTGCTCAAGATACATGCAGACCACTGCAAAGCAAATGATGCATTTAGATCCTGATCTGCTGCTCAGTTGTCTTTAGATCTTGAGCACAGAGGTGATGTGGGTCTGCAATTCCTTGCTGTTTTGTGGGGGCTCCTGCACTCCCACACATCACGATCAGCTGCAGGGATTGCTGGAGGCAGCAGATTGCCAAGAGCTTGTTATTTCCTAATTGGGACCCAGATCCTGTTTTGGGCCCATCTCTAATTGGGATTAGTGAATGCTGAGGATTAAATGAGCCTAGTTAGCTAATTAGGCTAAATAGATAAAATAGGTAAGCAATAATGACATGCAAATGCCCCAACATTTGATTTTCTGACTGATAAAGTTTAGGGATGTAAGAAACTTGGACACACACACTCACTCACTCACTCACTCACCCACTCACCCTGTGTGATGCTATTCTGAAAGTGCTGATGGGTATGTAAATCCCCTAAGACAATGCCAAGCCCAAGAGGAAATGCAAGTCATAGATCAAACTGGTTATTGTTGAATGCTTTTGATCTTATTTAAGAGGAGGAAATGATACTCCTGGTAAGAAGTGCTTCTTGCTGGAGACGTGGCTGATGTTAAAGGTCCAGCTCAGGCAAAGCTGAGTACAGATCTATGGTGAAGGGTAGGACAGTGTTCTGAAGCAGTGCAAAAGCTGATGAGTAAGAGTCTGGTTTCACACAGTGGCCGTGGGCTGTTTCTGTGCTATTTTGCCACTGTTGCAGTAGCTGGGGCTGGACACGTCAGGGAATGTTTCATGTGGCTGCAGAAGATAGAGTACATCATACTGCAAGAGGCAGTGACAGTGCTTTTATAGGTGCAGATCTGTGACCTGCAAAATCATCACAGCTGTGATGACTCCTTTGTACTCCATGATAGGTTGCCTGGAGCCTCAGGAAAGGAGTAGGAAATGCAACATTTTGGAGGAACTGTTTCTATTGCAAGTCTGGTACATCCAATACATGTAACAGCAAACAAATGACCAAGCAAGCGAAAGGGGAAAGGATATGGCCAGAAGCAAGGTCACAGGGGAGACCTCTGTGACCATGCACCAGTGCCATGGGGGTACCATCCTGACACATGCTCTCTGTGGGACACCACCTTCCCACAGCAATGTGCATAAGGATCAGCCAAGCCCTGCTGGCAGCCTCCACACTCACTGCTGCAGAGATGCTGTGCCTGGCTCCTCTGAGGCAGGCAGTGCAGCACAGAAACCTCTGGATGTTCACTTTTTGTCCCAAGCTGTTTTTCGAGGGGAGGCCTTCAGCTTTTTGCAGTTGTGTAGGCACTGACATGTAGGGCAAGTTCACATTTCACAGGGAGTTCCTTTAGAACATGGGAACGTGGGGAGCCTGTTGCACTGTCCCATGCAGAGGTGTGAAGCAGATCACTGCCCTGAAACAACCTTTGTAGTCTTGAGTGGCACCTCTCAGTTGCTCATCACACCCTTTTCTGAGGTGACTCGTCAGAAACTACTTTGAATATTTTGAACCCTGCATCCTCGGGGGCCGCTCTACAGCATGGGGAAGCCCAGTGCTGTTGTTGGGGCTTTGCTGAGGAACCAGGCACTGAGGGAGATAAATCAGGCTGTGCATAAGTATTTATGCAAACTGGTTCCTACACAGCAGCTTCAGCATCTTGACTGCACCATCACCTGTGTGCCAAAGCCAGGTGAACAGGATCAAAATAACGACCAAGAGGAATGCCTAAAAATCCCACCCATAATCACTGCATTTGAAGATGCCACATTACTGTGTGCTGGCAAAAGCCTCTGAGAAAGGCGTTGCAACCCTTGCAATTTGGAGAGGTTGTTGTGTGCAAAAACTGCTCCTGTGGCTTGACCCACGCTGGCACCAGTGGCTTTCAGAGGCAGGGTGTGACATAACACCTGCTGCCAGCACTCCCACCCTGAGCCCATCCCCACACTCACCTCCCAGCTGCTCCACGCCAAGCTCGGGGGATGGGGGTTCCCACTCCCCAGAGAAGGATTTGCCCCGCAGGTATCAGCTCTGTCCCTCCCCTGCCGTCGCTGCCGCGCTGCAGGTTTCATGTCCCTCATCTCTCCCTCCCACAGGAATTCCAAACACCTCGTTTTAAGCTGCTCTCTCCCTCTCACCAGGCACCACCTCTGCCCTGCCATAGCTCTTACCCATCACCATCCCTCAGTTTTGCACCTGATTTACAGCAGCAGTAGCCCAGCTGCCTCACTAAGATAAGAGGGATGGATACACACCCCCTTGAAGAGTCACAGAAAAGATGGTCCTGATGAAAGCCTTTCAAACCACCAATGTTTAACTCTCCGTGTGCTGAATATTTCTCTTCTTTCAGACTGCTCCCAGGTGTTGCAAGGCCTCACCAGTAAATCGTTGTGTTTGACAAATTTGTTTACATTTTTTCTGCTTTTTGCATGCATGGATTTGGGACAAATGCAAGACCGTGCAGGCCCAGGGCCAGGTGAGGAAATTAGAAAAGATGCAATATAATCAAAAGTTGTCAGGACATACAACCCCCCCACACACAAAATTTGACAGGATGGGAGGGTTTTTTAAGCTAGAAAAGAGCTCACTTGTTAAAGTCAATCGTTTTATAGCTGCATAATTATGCCTCTATTTATCTGCAGTGAATCTGCACTAGACTTCACCTAGTGGATTTCGCATGCTAAATTTTGTTTTGCTTTCACATCTAAGGAAAAAAAAAATCCTTTTTTAACACAAGATCCCTAATGCATGTCATCTCTCCTGCTCTGAAGTCCTAGCAGAGGGTCTTAACCAGATGACAACCAGGCAAGGTCCATCTAGCATGAAATGCTGACCTTGCCTGGTCTCCTGACCGCAAAAAATAAAATGTCTTTCTTTCCAATTTTACAGCAAGATAAGTACTGTGCTTTGGTTTTAACGGCAACCCCACCCCCAGAGAACAAGGATACCTCTTCGGTGATGATGACTCAGCCTTACTGAAGAGGAAAAAGAGGAAATCCTTCATATTTTTGTATTTTACTTCTTATGTTATGCTGCCACCATTGGGACAATTTCATTTGGTCACTCACAGCCCCTTTACACTTGAAGAGATTCATCTTTATAGCCCTGGTGAAAGTGTGACTCATTTTCACGGTATATCAAATTTAATTGGGCAGTAATAGTCATACTGCAAGATTAAATGCTTCCAAGTGCAAACCTCTGCATTAAGGAGACTTGGAAATTTCTAAAACAATTTCCAAAACAAGTCCAGCACAATAGGCCCTTCACTGCAGCAAACAGTAAAGAAGAGATGAAAGAAGGTGAGGAGTCTACTTACCTACTTGCCTTTTTTCTTCTTCTTCTTTAGGTACAATTACTAAAATTTGAAGATAAATTAAAAAAAAAAAAAACAACAAACCACCAAAAAACAACCTCTCGGGGAGTTACTGTCCTTAGGAATGAGATGCCTTTAGCTATAATCCCAAACTTTGGCAGAAGTGAACTCCTGAGTTAATCTTACTGTTGTTTGTAAAGGTATGTTGGCAACAATTAACCCCCTTGACCTTTGACCTCAGACCCCTCATCTTTGATCCTTACCCCTTATCCTTGACCCCTGGCCTTTCACCCCTGGCTCTGGAGCCTGGACCCTGACCTGGACCTTAAGGTGGTCCCTAACTACTGTGCCCTGTCTGTACCCAGACCTGCTGCTGTGTCCTGTAACTCTGAACTCCTGCTGTGTAACCCTCAGCCCCCCTGCCTGTCACCCTGCAGCCTGTACATGTCATCCCTACCTTTTTGGTGTGGTCTTGTCCTCCTGTGAGGGTTCTGGTGTTGTCCTGGTGTTAGGATTGCTGCTGCTGCTGCCAGGAGGGCTAAAATGCCATCCTTAGGGCCAGTGTGACTTTCTACTGCTGTTCTTTTATTTTAAATTAGAAACAAAAATCATGATCTGGTTTAAACACAGAAGAGCAGAGGAAACTAAGTATCTGAAAATAAAGTGGATCAAACCCAGAAAGGTTTGAAATACACCTGAAAAACATGATTAAAACCAAATAAGGTTAGATGTTGGTGCCAAAATTTTGATAAGTTTTATATAATAGCAAAAGAGGCAAAGAGGAAGGAAGGAGTGGAAAAAGAAGTGTGCATGGAGGGACAGGGAGAGAATGACAGGGATTAGATAGAAACATATAACCCTTCCAGGGGTCCCAATGATGTCTTGTTTCTCCCCTCCATCTGGTCTTCTTGGCCCCACTGCTGGGGCTATACTGAAAAGTACAGAATCTAGTGGAATTGGTGCTGACACCTTGACTGGCTCTGTGAAACTGGTAATTTCTCAGTATAAAACAAGCCCTGGAGCTTGCAGTTCTTTGTTGCAGATGACTGAAAATGAGAACATGTTATTATTAATTATGTACTATTCAGTGTGGGCTGGGCTGTCTCTGTCACAAGCAAGTTGTGGTACAAGATGTCATTCCAGCTGTGAGCTCCAGTTACTTCTCTACAAAACCCAATTTACACCATGAGGAAGAAATGATAGCCGTAGTAGCTGCCTCCTACCAGCTAAGAAGAGCTGGATCCCTTCTATTGCAATGACTTTGGCAAGGAAAGGGCAAGACCCTCAGTGAATTTTCTTTCCAGACTTCCAAAGGGCAGGTGGCATTTCTTTGTTCCTTTCATTTTCACAGAACAAGTTGTGTAGAACCATTTCCAGCTCCTGTAAGGGAGCATTTTGTTTGAAAACGTGGAAAAGGCCACCTTCAGGAAAATGCAATTTTCTTCTCATTTCTTTCTCATGTTTTCCAGGTTGCTTTCTTAGGCAAAGAATCTGGTATAACAAATTTTCTACAGCTGGTAAAAGCCTATTTGATTACAATGTCCTCGGGACATAGGTATCACAAGGCAAATTAGATTCACCCCAGAGCTCCCCAACTTGAACATAATTGGAGTAGGTGCTTGTAAATGACTTTGTAGCCAACACAAAATATCACATAAATATAGCTTCAATTACTATATTGAACAGAGCTCAGATATGAGGAAGGGGGAGGACCAAACAAACAGCAAAAAGACAGTGTTGAGGCATAAGTTTCTGTGTAAGACGATGGGAAGGATGAGGTTAAGGAGTTCGAGCTGTCACTGTCTCTGACAGACTCTCATTTCACCCTGCCTAACTAGCTGTAGTTTCCTTTCAAAGCTGGCTAAATAAGAACAAGATAAAAATCTATTCAGACTAGTCATTATGACACTATTAATGGCAAATACAAGGGTGTACCATGAACAGTGTAGATATAGGGGTAGTTCCAATCTTTCTGAAATCAGTATGCAAGTGTCATCTGCAGAACTATTACAAAGACTTGTGGTTTTTTACAAGTATAGAGATATACAATATATATACAATATTGATATACAATATATATACATTTATCAGAAAATACACCCTTCTGCTTTCCAGCTGGTCCTCAGAGGAGAAGGCTGCAGCTAGGTTTAATTTTTTTTATTATAACCAATTCAGCACTCTAAGTTCAGTTGCATTCAGTAAGATCCCAGAGGCACCAACACAGTGGGTCTCATTCACAATCAGATTCACAAATAGTGCAGCTTACCAATGAGACACTGTAAGTCTGGCTGGGTTCAGAAGGACTTTCACGAACACAGACTCACAGTGTAGGTTTACTGGAACAACAGACTGTGAATTCTTACAGATTGGTAGTGATGGATTCACTAGATGTGCAAAATATAAATATATAGTACTATTACAAGTCTTTCCAGGTATGCAAATCTTACCAAAGAGGCATCTCAGCTATGGGGAAGGAGAGAGGAGTAAGCCCTTTGACTTGTCTGCAAGGTGGTCATATTCTCAACCTCTGCCACAGAGGATTTCAAATACCGAATCACCTTTTTGGAGAAATGGAGGTGAGAATGTAGTCAAATATTCTGTTAACTGCTATCACAGAGGGGAGGGGCAGACACTTTATACCTAAATGAGGAATTTAATACAAATAGAAATACAATTTCTATTTTTATATAATTTTTATATTATTATATATATTTCTATTAAATACAATTTAATACAAATACAAAAAGAGAGATTACAAAGGCTGTATGTCTTGGGCAAGGGCAGAACAGGACTGTGACACCTGAGTGTTACTCCCTCTTCCAGCTGGATTGCAGTGATGGGAATCACCTACAGCTTATAGGTAAGATAACCTATCGCCCCATCGGCAGGCCATCATGCCCATGGTAATCCCTTTACCACATATCTCCCACCGTATCTCGTTCTTACAAGGTGTGAAGCTGTTTAGAGATAACAGATATATCTGTTAAACTGAACAATTAAATCCATTCATCACTACAAACAATACAGCAGTACAGCCAGAGAGGGTGGGATTTTCCTGAACCCAAAAATAGCAGCCAGCAGGGAGACCCAGTTGGGCAGAACCCTGTTATTTGATAGAGATCCTGGAAAAGGGCACAAGGGAAGCCCCTGCAAGGGAAAGAACCCTGGGGACAAATACAAGTCATACTGGAATTCAACTCACCACAAAAACTAAAGCCTAAATTATTTAAGTGGTGTCTAAAAAAAAAAACAAACTAACAAAACATATTACTCACCTAAGAGGAGTTAGTTCAGAGTTTGGCAAACTAAAACCTCTGACTAAAAACTGAACTGCTTAACTGTCACCTAAAAAAAAAATTAATTTCTCAAACGGTTTCTGCTGCCTGGTTTTTGAAGTTCCACAGATATCCAGATCTGTATCCACGGCAGAGCTGAGGGCCTTGACATGTGTCTCTCACTTAAACTTATGCAGGATCCAGAAAATGTAAAGTTCTGAAGGCTGTGGTACAAAGAACTTTCTGGGAATGCTTCATCAGTCTACTAAAGACGATCTCCACCACTTCTGCAGAAACTAAGATCTTGCAAAAAATGAATTCAAGGAAGTCCAAATAATACCATGTTCATAGCCCCGTACTTACTGAGGGGTGAGAAATAGCACTTGCTTCAGAGAATTTGTTTATATTTTTGGGGCAATTGGAAATACGTCCTTGTTTCTAAGGAAATAATACCAAGTAGTAGGCAGAGTAGAAAAGAAAGCAACACTACAGCCCAATTCTCTAAGGCTCTGAGAACATAGCCTTCAGTACAAATATCATTACAAATATCCTTAGGAAGATGGAGGTGGTAAGTGCTCCCTTTGTCTCTTTTTGAGCATGTGCGATTGAGGCTGAGTTATTCGCGCTCACAACTGGGTCTGAAGATGCTTTGGGATTGTTCCTGTGTACCTAAGTTTGCTTCGATTTATCTCTTTAAATAGCAGAGAGGGGAGTTCGGGTTGTGCTTGTGAGAGCGTCCTGTTAGCCGGCACAAGGTGATCTGAGGCTGGTTTCATGTGCTCTACCTGACACGTCCCTAATTTGATCTGTATGGCAAATATACATCCTTGCTCTAGCTTAACCTTTGGTGTTAGGCTGCCTTGCCTGGTAATCCCAGCTGTAAGGAGCTCGAGCAGCTGAAAGCGTGCAGCCAAAGTGAAGCCTGTGGAAAGTTGGCGTGTGAACCAGGGGATGTCTGTGGCAGGGGTTGTCTCCATCTGATAGGAGGCCTTTTTGTTTCTCTTTCTAGCATCTCTGTGGACAGAAAACAAAGAGATTTTTTTTTTCTTCCTACATCTTGAATGGTGTTCCACAGGGGTATTATAGCCTGCAACTTGGTTCTCTTTTCCTGCAAGGTAAAGGGCAAATGGATCCTTGATTTTTAACAGAAATAGTTTTTAAACAGAATGTTGAATGAAATCTTAGGTTCTGCAGGCTTTTGTAAACCCTTGAGGTTTGTTTTTAAAGTTAACCCCTCACCCCCCATCCCCCCAAATCCTTCAAACCGTCCTATCTTCTTTCTTGGTGAAGGAGAGTATAAACAACGGATGCTTCAAGCAGACAGAAGCACCAGACAGTTACATAAAAACAATCTGCCAGATCCCTGCATGTAGGAGTGCCTGCTCTCAATTCAGTCCTGCCTCTCTGTGAATGCCTGGAAGTAGGTCTCCCCACCCTGAGGCGACAGCAGCTGGGACTAGATGCCCGAACTGAAACAGGGTGTGGAAGGCATTGATGATGTGCCTCAGGCCATGCAGAGATTCAAGCAAAGGGTCCTTTGTAGCCAGGGGACCAAGTATTTGCAGTCAGACATTGGAGAAGAAGAGCCACAAAATTGTAAATCTTTATTACGTTCGTGAACAGCTCGAAAGACATTTAAGTGAAGCTCTAGGGATCCTCCTGTCCTAGAGCTCTGAGTACTTCG
>JANPWX010019386.1:138758-167541 GCA_024734555.1 Trochalopteron elliotii | reverse complement strand
CCTGGGCAAGGCGCAGAAGCTCTACCCGACCGAGACGGCCCGAGGTGAAGCCCGGCCCCTTCCCCGCTGCCCGCGGCCCAGCTCCGTCGGGACGAGCCCGGGCCGCCCGCGGGGCCCGCAGGAGGGCGGGCGCAGGGGGGGCCGCCCCCGGGGGGGGCCCCGCAGGCTGAGGCGAGCGGGACCCGGCCCCAGAGCCAGCCCGGGGGCTGTGGCGGGGTGAGCTGCTCGGCTGGGAAAGGAGGCTGGAGTGTGTGCCCGGGAGCAGCGCTCAGGGCAGGTGCCTTCCCCCCGCCAGTGCATGACTCTGGCGTCAGGCCCTGCGGAGGAGTGGGTTTACCTCTCCCGGGGCCGACGCGGCTCCTCGCCTGCATTCCCCCTCCTCCCTACAGCCGTCAGTAAAAGCGCGGCCATACAGACGAGGCTTAGTCCCGATTAACATCAGGACATCTCAGGCCCCAGGCCGAGACAGGCTGGCTTGGCTTCTTTCCTGTCGCTGTGAATCACCCCTCTCTAACAGCTTGCACTGAGAGCTGCAGCTACAGAGTGGACCACGTCTTCATTCTCTAATATATTTGTGGTTTGGGGTTTCTTGGCTTTGATCCCCTTTTGGTTGTACAGCAGCCGCATCGGAATTGCACACCAGTTTACCTTTCCTAGAGAAAATGGAATATGTGGCTCCCCCCAAGATGTAATCATCTCTTCTGACTATTCCGTACTAAAAACTTGAAACCTTTTAGCAAAAGGTGTTTAGAAATAACTGTTTAAAAGGAGCAGTAGTAAGGTTTCAGTGTATGTAGAACTGTTACCTGTCTTGGAGCCTTTCTGTCACACAGTGCCAGAAGTCAGCTCAAGACACCTTTGGACACAGCATTGACTTGTAACATTCTTCTGCTTCTCACTGGTCTCTGCTGTGGAAGGAGCAGGAACTACTTCAGTGCCCTGTACCACTTAAAGGCCTCAGCATTTGCCATTTCTGGAGTGTAAGTCTGAGGCAAAATCTTGACTGGAACTTGCTGTGAGGAGATGCAGTAAATATTTTTGGGCCTCTTATCTCCTGACTTCTTATTATATGCAAACCATAAATTAAGATTTCACTGGCACTTTTTAAATTAGTGTTTAATTTTTCAAGTGTTTGTTTTTTCTCCTGTAAGACAGTATGGATGTTGCCATATTCCCCTAAATTTTTGTGGCTTGAGAACATGACATGCATGAAAATACTTGGAGCTTTTTGGAATCTGTGTTGGTTGGGAGGCAGGAAGGCAGAGGATTTCAATTCAACTTCTTCCACCAAAGAGAGGAAACAGCTTCGTCTGCTTCACAGCTTGTTGTCATCTTATATCTCAAAGATAAGACCTAGAGTAGCTTTCAGGAAAAAAAAATCTTAATCGGACTTGTTTTGAGCATTTGGTTTTGGTTTTTTCTTTAAGTAGGACTGTCACTACATAGCCACAATTATAAAGTATTCAGTGCAAGAAATAGATGGCTAATTAGGCTATTGTCTGTAGGACACTTGTTTTATTCACTGTGGAAATTAGCAAAGTCAATCACAAATGAGACACAGACCTGGGAAAAAGAAGATGGCCTTGTGGTAGTGGGCTGTAATCTGAGGAATTCTGTCTTTTAAACTAAAATCTTCACAGAATTTCTCTGTGACATTAAATAAGTCAGTTCACTCCATTTCCATTAGTGACCAGCTAATTGTTTGTACTTCGTTTTTCAGGTATTCAGCTTGAAACAAGGGCCCGATTTGTGGAATTGGTGGGCTGTTAAAGCCCTACCTGAAGCTAAAGAGAATTGCAGATGCCC
This sequence comes from Trochalopteron elliotii, assembly GCA_024734555.1. Lineage (NCBI taxonomy): Eukaryota > Metazoa > Chordata > Aves > Passeriformes > Leiothrichidae > Trochalopteron > Trochalopteron elliotii. The sequence continues at coordinate 165,735 of JANPWX010019386.1, read as the reverse complement.
TAATACCACTGAAAAAGCCCTAGGCCTGATTTGAATTAGGTACTTAGATATGAGGGGACTCTGTAGACTTCTGATATCTCTGTGCTTCAGTTTTCTAGCTGTGGAGGTTGTTAAACCTTTTAAACTCATCTCATTTCCTCCCAAAACAACACCAACTCATTGAAGTTTGAGGCACTTAAATGGTCCTCTTAAAAGTGCAGTAAGATGCAAGGACACAGACTCTTTTTTCCAGGACAGGTTCCAGAAGTGCAATAAATTACAGCTGGCATTTTACACTAAGAACAAATTAAATTGCTCTCATTGTCATCTTTTAGTGAGGGGTCCACTTGAAGAAAAAAATCCAATTTATAATTCAGGTAATCAGAAATCTGTCCTAGCACATACCAGAGAGAAGGAAGCAGCTAAGATTTTGTGAGCCCATTTAGTTCTAACACAAATTCTTATTCTGCAGTCATAATGTGTTGGGTTTATATGGTGCTAGGAGAATGTGGTGCAGCCCCAGTTGTCACTCTGCTCACTTACTTTTCTCTGGAGTGTGGGTTAGAAGGTAGTTGAGCTAATTTCTCCCTGAAGTTGCAGATTCTTCCTGTGTTGTACCTTTAGCATCGTTTTGAGAACATTTGCCCACCATTTCACAAACGAAGTTCTGTCAGTCATAAAACCAATGAGAATGGTAATGCTGAATCTTTTACTGGTGGGAGCTTCCTCCTCCTGATGTTATAGTGGATTACAAAAGGACAGAGAATAGGTTTTACCTATTGTCTCTAAAACAATACTATGTGTGATCTGCTTTTGGCAACATTTACATTTAAAGGGCATTCAGCACTAGTTCAGTCATCAGTGAAGTTTAGTTTTGCCAAACAAAGCTTCTGCCTGAAATACGCTGACTGCAGCAGTGCTATTTTAGGGCTTTACTAGTGTGAAGTGTAAGGTCAGTGCTTATTTAATGATACTGAGCTAATGACTTCATAGTAGCAGTGTCCGTGTTAACGTCATTCTTTGCTGGAAAATTGTTTTACCCTTCAGCTCTTCAAAAAATGGTTTGATTTTGATTTTTGCTAATGATTCATCTTGCAACTGGATGGAATCTAATCCCTTGTCTGGAAAATATTTTTAAGTGTGGGTTTAAAGATAACAAAGGACAAGATGTCCCTTTCAAACTTAGGTGCCATTCTGTTTGAAGGCAGAAAACAATGTTAAGAAAAACTTTATTTTTCAGTGCTTCTTAAGGGTTTTTTGCCCATTTCTGATGCTGCCTTTAAAAACAAATTTTTTGGGAGCATGTCAGCTTAGTTTTTAGGCTGCTGCATTAGGAGAAATTCTGAATTAAATAGAATTCTTCCATTAGTGAAACTGTGTGTGTAGGGGTCATGTTCAATGCATAATGGAATCAAATGTAGTCCAAGGATCTTTCATTCAACAGCAGGTAATAGTACACAAAAGAGAGGCTTCAGACACATTCAGAGATAAGATTCGTTGTCTTACCTGCTAACAAAATAAGTTTTTGGTTGGCTGTATGCCCTGTTTTGAAATAGCAGATGCACAGTGAAAGTTTTCTTTAATGCAGTGTTAGTACTACAGTTCCAACAGCTGATTTTACCACCAGCAGTTCATGGAAGAGTCAGAGTTTTTTCTGAATATCTAAACTGTATCTTTTCTTTGAAGGAAACAATGGCTCCATACCCTTTGTGTGGTTTTCTTTTTCAGTGTAAGACAATAGCATGTTTGTATACGCTGTGTCCTGCTATTTTAAGAAGTTCACACTGATATATTTGAATTTCATTTTTTAAAGCATCCTGCATTGTATTCTCAGCAGTGCAACTCCATTATGATGTCTGAGATAATGTTTAAAGTATACTGTAGCCAAACCTATTCATTTAGAGACTTAGAGCCAAACTTGGTGTGAAGCAACACTGGATGTTGGAAGCGTAAACCGTTGCCCATGCCCGTGTTTCTGCCATTTCTGCTCCCACAGGTTCTGCATAAATGTTGGTGCAGGGATGAGAAATTTCTAGAGCAATACCAATATAAAAGGAGGAGCTGCAAAACTTTGAGTAAGCATTGTTTCAAGAAGGCCACATGTTCAGTAGGATTCTATGGGATGCCATTGTTAAATGTCATACTCACTAGATAGAAAAATAATTTTTGTTTTGTTTTGTTTTCTGGTAGCACTTCTCTGGAGCACATTTGGACTGAAACTCTTCATTCTGAGGGCACTGTCTGTTCAAAGCTCTGTTCTTGATTGGTTCTTAACCTGCAGACCTGGTCACCTCGTTGAGTTGTTATTACTTCATTTACCTCAGAACTTCATATGCCACAAGGGAGTGTTTAGAATAAAGTATTGCAAATATTGAATATGTCCTTCAGTTTTAATCCATAATGCACCTGTAGCTCTCCTGTTTTCAAGCACCGATTTCACTTGTAGTGAAAGCATCTCCTCAGTTACAACTAGACATCTAAAGCTTAGTTGTTTCCTTGTATCTGCTGTGAAGAGCCTGATCTGATAAATCCCTGAGTCTTGCTGAGGCAGCTGGAGGGCAGGACCTGCTCTGAAGTCAGCTGACTTCCTTGTTCAGGCTGAGTGTAGCTATTCACTAATAAGTGAATGTTAAAGTAAATACTCGGGAGCTTTTAAGAAGTGGTAGCTCTCCTTTTCAACAAAGCTCCACTTTCTTTTCTTCCTGTGATATGCAGCTATGATGTGTAGAATCCTAGTTTTCTGCTGCTCTGAGAAAGACCATGCTAGGCAAAGGAGAATTTTTTTTTTTTAAATATAGGGGAAAATTCTTAAGGATTCTTCCCACTGCCTTTCTAGAAGAAAGTGCTATGCTTTCACAGTACACAGGACATTTTTCCTTAGTGGTTTTTATTAGTGCATTTTTAATGTAGATAATAACTCATTTTCTTTATTAAATTTAGCCTGCATAATTTGCCATGTTGCTCTGAAGGAATCTGTTTTCAGGGGAGGTGGACTATTTAATAATCTTTGATCTATCCTATACTTTGTGTGCAGTCCCTTATGTTAGAATGGTATTGTTTCTGATTCATTGCTAACACAGGTACCTCCAAAATACAGTCTTATATACAGAAATAGAAACCAGACTTTGTGTATAATGTTTAAATTTGAGATCTGCCGGACCATGGAATGAAAGAGGATTTCAAGAACTAGCAGAAGCCAACTGGTTTTCAAGATTCAGGTCTTGAGTTGGGTGTACTTGGCTGGTCCTGAGTTTTTTGTGGCATTTTAGCAGTGGTTTGAATTTCAGCTGATATTGCCTGGAAGGAACAGAGCATCAGTTTGTGGCCACTAATAACTCAGGTTACAGATAGGAATGTATTGTAGGAACTGAAATGTGCTGGAGATGGGCTTGATGTCTGTGTGGAATAATTTGCAGTTTCTATAGAGTGTAAGGTTAGTTCCTCTTCTTCAATTTACAGTTGTTATTCAGGTGTTCAGATGTTTTCAGAATATTCAGATATTTCAGGTGTTCAGATGTGCCTTCAGAACCAAGGCACAGGTTCAGTGCCTCTAAAAAACATCCAGAAATGAAGCATGCAGAAAAATTCTCTCCAGTGAAAAACTCTTACCTTGGCAGAGATAGATGGGAGCAGTCCAGTCACTAATTTTGAAATAGTTTTGCCACGAAAAGGAATTGTTAGATTGGCTGCAGAAACATTTATGGCACAGTGTGGTGATCGAGGAGGAAGGAGGATGTAGCAGCTAGTTTTGTAATGTGGTGCTCTCATCTAAGATACTTGAGAGCCCTGCCTTGATCACTAGTACCTGTGATGATACTATGATTTACTGTTGTTTTTGTAGTTTTGTTGGAAGCTATTATGAAGAATGGAAGTGCTGCTGGGGGAGGCGCCTACTGCCGGAAACCAGCCAATAGCAGTGACCAAAGTAAGCCCAATAGCACGAAGGAGAACAATGCATCTGCTGCAGGTGAAAGTGGAAAAGGCTACAACAAAGAACAAATGGAAGGAGTATTAAGGTATGGCTTCAATATGTCACTGCTTTTCATTGTGTGTGTTTTGTACTTATGCTTTCAACTCTATCGTCTAAAGGAGCCACAGGAAGTCTGAGGTTAGCTCAGAGGGGTTACTTGTACTGAACTTCAACTAGAAGGAAGAGGAGAATTTTGCTGGTTTTAAACACAGAATGAGAGTCTGTCACTTTCTGCAAGAAAGATGCTACTCCTTTCTTCAACCCATCAAGGCTACTTTATGGAAAAATAATACTCAAAGTTACTGAGTAGATCTCATGGTAAATCAACAACTTGCAGGAAAGTATTTCTATTCATTATTTTTATACTAAAGATACATGCTCACTCCTAAAGTTTATTCTCAAGTTAATCTTGCTGTATGGACTGGTGTTAAAATGATTTTAGACAATGATCTTAGACAAGTGTTAAAATGATTTCGGTTTGAATGTAGAGAATATGAGAAGCACTGGAGCACATGGTGTGAGTTGCAGTATAAACTCTGCTTAATGCAGCTTGGTAGTATTAATGAGATGACATCAGGAAAGGATGTGTGAAAAGAAACAAAGGTCATTAAAAATGTCCTTTTGAGGCAAGTAACTCTTAAGTCATGTTATCACTGCACACTTGCTGGCTGTAGGAGCAAGAAAAATATTGTTTGATTTGCACCCAGGTTTCTGCTAAAGAAATACGAATACAGTGAGGAAATTGCACACCTCAAATGCTGGTATTTTCAGATAAGTCTAGCCCAAATATTTCCAAGGGAGTTGAAGGGAAATCAAGAGGTCCCTGTCTCCAAGTTTGTGTATATTGGATGAGCTGTTGTGCATAACAGAAGTTTGGGGGGGATTTTTTTGTGTGTGCACCTGTGAAATGTACATTCCTGTTGATATTATCTTGGGATCTTTGTGAAGTTGAATAATTTGTTCAGTTGTGCTAACCAGTGAGGAAAGAAGTAGCTTTTCTTTGTTGATACAGAAGCTCTGCATTCAGGCAGCAGCAGCTCTCACGTGGTTATCCTCTTGGTGTTATTTACTAGAGCTTTTCATTTACCATCATCTCTATTAGTTAATGTTATTGCCTTTTATGATACATCTAAACTAAAACCCGGATAAGCCTGTACCTTTTTGGCCACCTTATATCAACTGTTAAAATGAATGCAGAATGTGTGTGTGTACACACGTGTGTGAGACAAAATACCCAAAAGAAGTCCCCTGTAAGTGTGGCTTAGGTCAAAATAAAACATGTAACATACTCCCAGAAAGCTGCTGCAAGGAGAGCTGCATTGGTGCCAGCAGTCACTCACCTGTGACGTGCCATTCTGAGCTGCAGTCTGCTTTGACATCAGGCTTCCTGCAAGATCAGCCTGTTTGTTTGTTTTGGCAGAAGGTGTGTTGCCTACTTTGTGTCGACTGAAATGGTGTTGTAGAGCTAACTTTTCTTGCTGGTAGGCTTTTGTGGTATTGGGTATCCCTTTCTGGAAGGGATTTGTTAGATGCTGTGTAAACTTAATCTAGTTTGTTGATATCAGGACCAGAGTTAGGGGTGTTCAAGAATTGCACATTGAGAATAATCTTGATGCAACATTGCTTCAAGAATATTGAATATTCAATATGGAGTTTCAAAACCTACCAAGATCTTTCCAAAATAAGTGATTGTAATACCTTACAGAACAAGCCATGTTTGTTTTACATGCCACTTGTGTTAAACAGTGGTTTACATGTTTGTTTTACATACCACATGTGTTAAAACAGTATCTTCACCTTTGCTTGGGGAACACTGCCACCCTTTAATACAGCAGTTCATGAACCTTTAGAGGGAGATGGAATTTTTGTTTAGATGTGCAGCGATCAACAGAGCAAGTTTCTAGTTCATGTTGGAAGTTTGGAAATGTTTGTCATGTTATTAGTTAGTGACATAAACAAACCACTTAAAAAATTTGTGGTTAAGAATGAAAAAACGTGTGTGCCTTGCCAAGGAGAACAGAATGAAATACAAACAATGGGCTAAAAGTAAATGGAAAAATATAACACATTCAGTGATGATAACTGAGAGAAAGTTAATGTTTAAACCACAGTGAGAATGAGCCTCTTAGTTGGAAACCTGACAGGCAGCATATGATATTGCTTCAGTCAGGCCCCAGATTTTTCCAATTAAATGAAACATGCCCCTTTGGGGAGGGTATTCTTTAGAGAATGGAGTTTGTCATCACCATATGCTTCTGCTGTACCGCAGTGGAATGGTTTTCAGATGTTTGAATTGGTTAAAGAAATAATGTGTGAAAAGAAGTGGTTTAAAACAGTGTTTCATGCCCAGTTTTAGTCTTTCTTCCTGTAAGGGAAGAAGTTTATAGACAGCAAGGTAGCAAAATCTCCAATCTTCAATAAATTCTGACACTTAGCATAAATTTGACATTGGACAAACAGAGTTGCTTTGCATGTGCATGATTTGAAAGGTCGTTATCCTCAAATATCCTTCCCTTTAGGAATTTTTGGTTCAGTAACTGAATGTAGAGCTAGGGAAAACACTTCTGTTTTCAACTACACTTCCAGGCCATTTGCAATGCTTTTGTTACAAGCTTTAGTGAGCTGTCAGACAGGGGGACTGACTCTGAGCTCCCTGGCTTGGATCACTGATTAAAGTTCCTGGAGTTGTACAGCTATCTTGAGTTAGCTTGTGACAGCAGATTTAAGAAGCATAGTGAAGACAGGCTTGGAGCAATGTAACTAATTTAGCTGCATTAATTTTCATCAGGGTTACTCAAGTAATGTGAGTAGGTGTGAGTACAAACAAGCACCTCTGTGCTGGCTTCATTTTATCCACACACACAGGGGACACTGATCACTAGCAACTTGCCATAACAGTTCTGTAGAGTATTACATGAGCTTGCAAGCTGCTCAGCAGGGAGAAGTATAAGATGTAACATGTTTCCTCTGATTGCATAAGTGCTGGGTAATGATGCTCTTTGTGGGAGCCATGCTCGCTATTTCAGTGTGACAGTTTGAAGCTTGAGATACCACAGCACTTTGTTGCTTTTAAAGGGAAATGCTTTGAAAATCCCGTCTGTAGTACACGAATCTTTTTCTTAATGATTCTTACCTTGTCACTGAGAATTGGATCAAGCTGCCTTATCACCCTTCGGTGACCTGCATGTGGGAGATCCTGACAGGAGACTAGCAGAAATATGTTAGGACTCACGGTAGACTTAATGTCTTTTTAGAGGAAGTGCCCTAGAGGTCTCTGGGCAACTGAAAGCTACCCAGGCAATGTCAGCTTAAGAGGAATGTGTGAGAATCGTGTGCACAACAGAAAAAAAAAGGAAGTGTTGTCATGTTGTGTGTTTTATACAGGCTCTCTTTAAATTATCTTAAAATGCACATGATGTTTGACATCTTTGGTCTCTTTTTTTTTTTGTCAATAAGCCATAGCATGTATTCCATATTGCTTTTTTGACATCTGAAAGAAAACTGCCATGGCTAGTAATATGCTAAATTTGCATTGTTGTCTTGTGAAAACTGTGGTGGAATACTGCTTTTCCTGCCTTGCCAATGCTTGCTTCTTGGAAAAAAGCACAATAATCAAATTTTATATTTGGATCTTTGAGATAGAACCAAAACAATCAAATAGAGCCATGAGTTCTGTAGAAACCTTGCAAGGCAGGTTTAAGAGCCATCGAGTAGTGGTCAGCAATAATCAATGATTTGAATTCACATAGTGAACCAAAAAATTGCCTCTACACACTTCATGGATCAAACTAGGAGTATAAGCTGTGTGACTGACTTTTTTGAGGCATTCTGTTGACACTTTTGTCAATCCAGCAAAAAGATATTGGTTCTTTTCTAGCATGGTGTCAAGAAGATAATTAACTGGAAGTGGATTAATAAGAGCAGTCAATATGTGTTAAAAAAAACCAGATCACCAAAGCAAAGAAAATCAGGGCATGCCTTTAATTAGGCTGTAGAGCTGCCATGAATTGTTGAAATATCCAGTTGAATGGTTGAGAAATTAAGGTGGAAATCATAGTCATAGAGCCTGTCATGGAAAAGTGGCAGAGAAGACATGATGGACTTGACAGAAAGCTCGTAACTAAAATAAAAGCACAAATAAAATCTGGAGAAAAGTATGCTGATGTAAACTCAGCCTTGAGTATTTCACATAATACACACAGTAGAAACAAACTGATCAGGTACATCCAAGAGCAAGGTAGTAAGACAAGCACCCTAATGTGTTGTTGAATCTATCAGTGCAACAGAGATCTGAGACTTCTGCTGCATTTGGTTTAGAAACTAGGGATATGCTGGTACCAGCTTGAGTTCCTTGACAATGCTGTCTCTTCCCAATCTAGAGCACTTCTTCCAGGCCATGTTTATGTCACCCAAACTGTGACTGGCACATGCCCAACTCAGTTGTGAGATACCATTTGCATCAGGCTCTCTGGCATAATTGGAAATTTGACCTGCATAGATTTTGGTCTGCATTTTACTGTGTTTTTCTGCTCAACTCTAGGATCAGAAGTCAGTATAACATCCTCTTGCTGGGTTCTTTGTCACTAACGTTCACATGGCTGCTTGCTGTGCTGTTCAGTTCAGATTACCATTGGGAGAAATAATTGTGGCTTCTTTGATATGCTTCTGGTTGAAGTATTTGTCTTTTGGGCTGTTCCTGTGAGGCTTTGGAAGACCCTTTGAAATACATCATACTCCACATTTCATGATTGTGCATTGCTGCAAGTATTTGATACAGTAAGGCAAGCATCTCTGATAAAAGCTGGCAGCGCTGACCTAATCTGAATTGTAGATTTGAAAGGTGATCTGACAAGCACAGCAGCAGGATCACATCATTTTGTAGTCACAGGAGAACCAGTGGTGGTAGCCCTAGGGTTTGTGCAGGTGAGAAGAGACATTTCAGGACCTGAAGGGCTCTTCTTCTGCTGTCAGCCATCAGAGCATGGAGAGGAGGCCAGGATCCAGCAGAGTTGTTGGTGCTGCAGTTTGAAGCTGGATGACCAGTTCTACTGCAGGTGCCTTGTCAGCTGCAAGCTGAGGTAGTGGAGCTTTGCAAGTCGTGATGAGATAGCTCTGTCAACAGATTAGGGATGAATGTAGGCCATCACTTGCTCTCATGCTGTTTGAGAAGTCTATTCTGTAAAAGTCAGCTGTTACTTCAGGAACAGCCAACAAATCTGTTAATCAGAGGGACAGTGCCAAGGTGTTGGCAGGGGACTAACGATTCAACAAAGAGAAATTACCTAAACAACAGAAATAATTTGATAGTAATTCAGATACAGAAGTCCAAGCAGAAATGAAAAGTACAAGAAAAGCAATTCACAAAAAACCAAAACCCCAAGCAAAGTATCTGTGAAAACACCAAACTTGAAATAAGCCAGAAATAAAGAACAACAAAAATAACCCATTCAATACAAAATGGACAGTTAGTAAGCAAGTGATGTGTACATTAGAATTTTAAAAATAAATGTCTGTGTGGAGTTTACGTATGCAAGAAAATTAGCAGTAGGAACTGCAGCACCTTAAGGGCAGCAAGACCAGACAAAAACAATTTGAAATGGAGCATTCAGAAAGTTGTTCATGCTGAGAGTGTTGCAGGGGTTTCAGGTGCAGTTAAAAGCCAGCAGTAACATCAGTGGTGGGGCTTTTCCAGAACCTCCACTGGTTTTACCCTTAGTTTTTCCCTGCCTTTACTGGCTGATTTGTGTGCCCTGTAATAAGAGAAAAGTGAGAAAGGAGTGGATCTTTCCATCCAGCTGCCTTCCCATGACAAATCTCCACGGGATAATTCAGTGGTCCAAGTGAGGGATTCTGGCTGAGTGAGGATTGTCAGAGGTCAGTCTACTAAAGAGGTGAGGAATATGTCCAAAAAGGTCTCATCTTCTGAGGGACAAGGATCAAGTTTGCCATGCCTTCTAACAGCTCCCAACACCTGGAGAGAAATTTCTCATCAGGAGAGTGGAGTTTTGGGGGAAGAAGACTTGGAGCATCTCTTAAAGGATGAGGAGGGATGGGGCATGTGGGGCCCTGGTGTGGTGGGCTGCGTGCTCCAACAGCTTTAGAGAAGCCTTGTGGCTGCACAGCTGTGTATGACCTGAGCCTGGTGACCCCACAGTTTGTCCTGTGATAAACTGACTTACCTGCTTCAGTTTGTGATGCATTACAGTTTTGCCTCTCAGGAGTACATGACAAACACTGACAACTTTGTTTAATTGGAAAGCACTTTCTAATCATCTTCGCCTGTCCCATCATCCCCAGTGCAAGTTTTGGTGCAAAACTCAGATGAACTCAGCTGAGGGGGGAAAAAGTGGAGGTGTTAACCTGTTATTGCCCTGAACTGTGCTCTGTCAGGAACCTCCTGGTAAAAGTCACTGACTCCATCCCAGGAGGAAACTGCATTAACCAGGTGCTACCTACTTACAGTCCAGGTGGTTTTTGCCTTGAAGTGGGCAAGCAATGGTGTAAAACTTGGCTAATGGCAGAGTGTGGCATGGGCTTCATAGCATAAGGTCACTGCTGAAAATTCCAGACTTAGGTATGGGTTTTGGCCCCTGTGCATTTGTAGAGCATTTGTAGAGCATTGTAAAGCGTGATTTGCCCAATCCAAAGGCTTGCTAAACTGCAAAATTTCCATAGGAGTATGCATGATCTACGTTTGTGTTTGTAGAATTTTTACTTTACCACTAGGAAAGACTTGCAAGGAAAAAGTAAATGTATTATACCTCGGCTGAACATGTTTCTGAATAATAACAATACCTTGTTTATGGGCCAGGTTCAGGATAGCTGTTGCATGGAGGTGGCTGCATTAATCCTTTAGATCTTTTGGTTGATACCCACCATTGCTGCTTCTCCTTTGAGGGTTCTCCACTGTGGAACATCCACTGGTTGTGAACAGGAGGGATGGCTCAAGTGGGTTTTGGGGTGTTAAAAGAACAGGTTGGGATCTATCACATTGGTTTGTTTTGGGTTTTTTTCCATATTTCTCCTCTTGGCATCCTAGTGTTGTGAAATGAATGTATATTGGGTCTGCAAATAAATAAACTCATGTTAGGTTTTTTTCCATGAAAAATGACAATATGCTATTGAGGGAAAGAGTCGTTGAGGATGTGCAGTGCTTAAAAACACTTGAATGAATGTTTAACACCAGATTTTTAATGCTAAAAAAATAACAACTTTGCTAAACATTGACAGCTTGCTATGTAATTTTGTATCAACCAAAGTTCTGAAGAGTCTGGCCCACAAACAGATTGCCCAGAAACAATTATTGAAGAGAACTTAGATTGGATGCTGAGATAGCAATTTCATGAAATAAAAGCTTAATTTGATACTGTTACACATTTAAATAAAGCTACCTGCTCTTGATACAGTCCATAAGTTTTCCAGGCATTGAGACTATGGATTAAAGGATCTGTAAACTAGCACACTTCTTTCTGCTTGTACAGATTAGAAAAAAAAAAAAAAGTTTCCAGTACTCAAGAGTCTAATTTAATGTATTTTCTCTCCATCCTTTCTTGATGGATTCACTGTGTTCTTTTCAGTTAGCTCTATCAGCTTCCTAATTGGAGCTTATTAAATGTTACTTCAATATAATGAGCTATATTTATTTCACAGGATGTTTGTGTTGGCAGCTGCCTGCATACATTCAATTCAGTGCTCTTGTGAGCATTATACTGAGTCTTCCATAAAAGCTCCTGTATTTGAACACAGGAAACAGGAGCCCTCAAATGAAACTTGATTTGATCAATCTGTGAAGTAGGACAGGCCACACATGATGGTGTGGTTGTACTTGTGATGCTCACATTCCCTTAATTACAGGATCCCCATACTTCTCCCATGAGAATGACAAAGGCTTGCTTCCCCCTTGTTTTCCACATGTCTGCCCTGTGTATAGTTTTGGAAACATTAAACCCAAATTCACATAGAAGTCTGTGCATGTAAGAGAATGCAGATACAATTACAGCCATGTGAAGAGACTCACATGAAGCTTTGAAAGTATTTATGGACTTAATTTCTATTTCTTGCTCAGACCAGCCCATTTCTTTTGGCATGCACTCAGTGTCAGTGTGCCTCATTTCTGCAGTGCAAGTTTGGGATTCAGCCTTTTTTTTCTGAATTCTTACCCAAGTAACTTGGTTTGATTGTTAAGCTGTATTTACTGGTTTGATCAGTTCTTCCTGCCCACATAGAATTAATGTTCTCTCTTTCCTGTAAGTGCCCTTTCTTTCTTCTGGGGTGTTGTAAAGTATACTGAATCATTACGTCATTTCCAGATTTTGCTTTTCCTGTCTGGGTTAGACAGCCTACAAAAAGAATATTTCTGAGGCTTCAGTTTTAAAAAATGCTATACTTGATTATGTGAGATGAGCTAAATATGTAATTGCTGGAGCTGCTACTGTGACTTTGAATTTACATAAACTCACAGGAAGATTATTAAGATCCAGGTGCATTCCCAGCAACAGAAGTATTTTCACATGTTTTATTCCCTGAAAAGTGAATGCTTGAGTGGTGGTATGATTTGACTTTTGTTTGGAGAAAGGGAGGTATTGCTTGCTTTGTTTCATATCCTTCGTACTGAAGTGCATTTGCTGTTTACAGTCAAAACAGATTTTCCTAACTGCTAGTTATACAAAGTAAATTTTGAACCTTCTTTTTATGCATTATTAACAGCAGTATTAAAGTAATTGTGGATGAGGAAATGCTGCAGTAGTTGCAAACTGAAATCCTTTCTTACAACTGTGGTAGTTCTACAGTAGAAGTAAAAGAAATGTATGTAATAAGCTCAATAGTGAGTTTATTATGAAAGAATGACATTCTTTGTTTCTAGAGTGGATATTTAAAAATATTTTATATTGAAAGCAAAAGATGTCATGTAATGCACCAATGTAGTGTATGACCTCATCTGCAGCTGTGTGTTAACCCATTATTTTTACATCTTTTTGTTTGCAATATTTTACATAATTTTCTTTTGCAGTGTAAAGAAATGTAAAAATTATTATGAAGTCCTTGGAGTGTCGAAGGATGCAGGTGAAGAAGACCTAAAGAAGGCTTATAGAAAACTTGCTTTGAAATTCCACCCAGACAAAAACCATGCACCTGGAGCAACAGAGGCTTTTAAAAGTAAAACACTATTTTTACTTTCAATTTCTTTTTTGATTAAACTTCATCCAAATAAAACATATTTATCTGCATTGGTCACTTGTATTTTTACAAATGTAAATGTATTTTTTAGCTATTGTTAAGCTGACGTTTTTAGTCAAGAAAATATTTGACCTTTGTTATATTAGAAGTCTAGGTAAATAACATGGACTTTGGCAGTAGGGCTTGGTTTCAGAAAAATTACTGTAATGTTCAGTCCAGGGAACAAATACTTGGTCTATGAAACCCAATTGCAGTTTTTTACTGTTGTTGACTTAATGCAGTCATTGAATTTTACTACCTTGGATCTTAACTGTACTTGAGCTAGAAAAAAAGAAAGCAATCCTTGATAGCAAAATGCAGTTTTTACTGAATCATGTGCCACACTAAGTTAACCTCTTCCTTGGAATTTCTTGTAGGTGTGTAGTTTTACTGCTTTTTCTGCACAAAAACACCTGAGTTCAGTCATGGCCTTACTAAGTAGTTGCCTTTGACTATTTTTTAGGTAAAATTTACACTCTGACTTGGCCTTATTTAAGGCTGCCCAGCTTAGCCCTGCACAAGGGGAATTGTTGAAGAAAAGCTTTTTAAAGAAAACTACACCCTCATCTCAGATGAAAAAAAAAAGTGAATCTGTAAGAAATGATGATGCATAAACAATGTGATTGTGGTACATCTTTTTATTTTTTTCCTGTGTGAGGTTTACATGCAGATATTTGAAAAAATCATTCAGATAAAACACTTAAATTGGGGAGGGGAAAAAAGAAAAAAAAGTCCTGAGCAAGACTTCTCATACAGACTTTTAAGAGGTAATTATAATAATATATTAACAATTCCAGGTGAAAAATAGATACAGCAGAGCAGGAAAGTTGATTGATTTAATACAGCTATGTGATGTCTTTATCTAAAAGATACTATTCCTATAAATTGTCTCAGGTCCTAGGAATAAAATAGTTCTTCCTTGTTAACAGCATTTCAAATTATCTTTAAAATGTTAAAAATCAGTTTCTTAATTTTTTTTTAACATGAGTACTTTGTACAAGTCTGATTTCTTCAGCTGAATTTCACTTTCTGGTTTTTAACTAGATGAGTAAATGAATCTAGTAGGTGAATCTCATTGACCAAAAAATATTTAATGACAGCTAGCATTTTCTTGCATTGAAATTATCATAATCCTTTTGTATGGCTGAGTAAATTTATGGTTTAGTTTTCCTGTAAAGGTGTCTGATCAGTTTTTGACATCCATCTGAGAAAAGGAGTTCATAATAATAGTTTTTATTTCAAAATTATGCTTTATTTTAAGGAAAGGTCACATTATGAAACAGAATTGAGTTTCATGGTAGGTAAGGTATGTAGATCTTGACCTACCTAGTACTACTCTTCTATTGTATTGAGCAGTCTCACTGAAGTGAATTTTAAATCAAAAAGTTTGTGCAAATATAATAACTTCTGCTGTCTTTTACCAATTCAATCAAAAATCTTTCCTTTGAAACTTTTAGGCAGTGGCTTCTTTTCATTTTTATGTCGTTTTTGAAAAGAAAATTATATTGGAATCAAATCTGTTGTGAATTAGCACCAGATAATCAAGAGCAAGTAACAAACAGGCATACTGTGACAGTATGGTAACTTCATTTTATATGCAGTCACCTGATTGATCTCTCTAAGTTTATAACTGTTGGGAAAATCTAAATTTTTACTCTCAATTTTGTCCTTGTACTGAGCAACAGAGCAATGTTTGATGTCAGTTTATATCATGCTTTCTGTGCAAAATACCAGGCTTCATTTTTTGGGGGTTTCTCCTCCACTTGAAGGAGTTGCTTATGTTATTTCCTAAGGGCATCTTAAAAGACACGTAGCTAAAACTCATTAACTTTTTCTTAGATTGGATAATGTTTAAAATATGTAACTATAAAGCCACAGTCTTATTTGCCTGTGTTGAGGTTATAGTGTTGCACCTTTCACGAACTTTTGATGACTGATGGCTTTTCAACACTGAAAATCATAATGCCTGTGCCTTGGGTTGCTTGGCTGCAAAAGAAGTCTTTTGTTGGAGAGGCTGGAGGAGAGAGTAGAAAGGAAGACAGAGAGGGTTTAATGAAGATATGGCTGAGTGAAGATTCTTCATCAAGTGACAGCACAAACTTTCCATCAATCTGCAAGATCATTATGTCTGTGCACAGCGAGAGAAAAGCTTCTAAAGTCAGCCGAATATGTGGGGTTTCTTGCTGACTTTTTCCATGCTTACCTAAGTGAGGTTTTTTCCTTTCTGCTGCCAAAATTGAAGCTGTTCATTTGTGATACCATAGCATAAACAGGGATGAGCATCCAGGCCAGGCCTTGCAAACACTGAGGTCATATTGACCACACGAGGATCACACACATTCCTGTCACGCATGCATGTTGTACTCCTCATGTTACACAGTGCAAAACTTTGTGTTACTAATGCAATCCATAAAATACCTTCAGAAGCATGAAGAAAAATACATCTACACTCTTGTAGACAATGAAGTTGGTGCATTTCAAGAAGTGACCACTTACCAAATGAAACCAAAGAAAACGTGCCAAGTCTATGATGTTTTTTTAAGCTAGGCTGCTAGAGCAAATTTCAGTTACCCAGCTTCAGAATCTCATTGTAATGCTTGATTCTTTTTTTATAACTGCAGTGAGTGAGAACATTTCCACAGGTGTAGGTGTTCCCCCAGAAAAAGAAACAAAGCTCTCCTGCCTTCTGCCTTGTTTAACAGGATAAAAGGCCTTTGAACAGTGTTGGTGGGAAACTTTTGGAAGCTGTTCTAAGAAAAGTGGAGATATTTCTGGACCTTGTTCTACTGTAGTTGTTTAGTAACATACAGTAAATTACATTGTTTGCTGCCTATTTTTGACTTTGAAATTGCAATTTTCATGCTGGAATAGATCTTACCATGCATTTATGGGAGTTGTGTTTTATTCCTTGCTCCAGAAATCGGAAATGCATATGCTGTGCTGAGTAATCCAGAAAAACGAAAGCAGTATGACCTCACAGGCAGCGAAGAGCAAACTTGCAATCACCCTAGCAATGGCAGATTCAACTTCCATAGAGGTTGTGAGGCAGATATTACTCCAGAGGATCTGTTCAACATGTTTTTTGGAGGGGCCTTTCCAACAGGTATTTGTATACATCAGTATAATTGTTGAGATGTACTGCCAAGATATACTGTCGAGTGGCCTTAGAGTGTATGATGTTATAAAATAGTAGAATTATTCCAGCTGGCCTTGAGCCTCAACTCTACAATCTGCATCAGTTTTTCTTTCCCTCAAGTGTTGCTAAATCCCAAAAATGTCATTTCTTTGGGCTTACTATCATAGAGCTTAAAATACTTATTTTAAGCACCTTTGAAATTGTGAGATACCTTAATGTCATTTTATGTGCCATTGTGCAGTAATGTAAAGTGCTTTATGTTGGTTCTGTACTGACCTCTAAATAGCATTTTTTTACATGACTTAAATGTGGATGTTCCTTCCTCAGGTAGTGTACACTCATTTTCTAATGGTCGTGCTGGCTACAGCCATCCGAACCAGCACCGTCAGAGTGGGCACGAGAGGGAGGAAGAGAGGGGTGATGTAAGTTTAAGCACCATTGGCTTTAAACTATGAAATTTGCTTTCAGTGGTGTGATTGTACAGGAGCTCTGTACTGTAGAGGAGGATTTGTACCTGCCAGTTGGGCATTCTAAACTTGAGTGGGTGGTTGGTTTACTGACTGGTAAATAGGCGTGCAAATTTGAGAAGCTAATAGCCTGGTTTTGTAAACCTGTTGTTGCATGTCACTCTCTTACTGGTGACTGGTATTATTCACCTAAATGTGCCACTAATTCTGGCCACTAAGCCTTGTATGTATTTAAAAATTTATTTGGGCTGAGGTAAGAATTGAACTTAGGGCTTAATATTGACCTACATGAATTATCTCTAGTCCTGTATAACCACATATCACTGTATAGATGAGACCAAATCATGGCATACAATGTAGCTGAATCCAGCTTTTATTGATAGTTGCTTGTGTGTATGTGCTAACCCATGAACTCTGGCAGCTTGAGCACTCTGTGAATATTGTGTATGCATTTGAAAGTTCAGATAATACCACAGTTACTGTTTTCCTAGCAGCTTTTGAGGCTTAAAGCAGAAAGTCACACTTAGTATTAAGTATTGTTAAATTTACCTATTTGCTTGATGATTTATGAAATACCTGAATCTGTTTTGTTCCTTAGGGAGGTTTCTCTATGGTCATTCAGCTGATGCCTATTATTGTGTTGATCTTTGTCTCCTTGTTGAGCCAGTTGATGGTATCTAACCCTCCTTACGCCTTATACCCAAGATCGTAAGTAATGCTTAATTACATCACCTTAGAACAGAGGGGAAGGTATTGTAATCACCATCTCCCACTTAGAAACATTGTGGAGGGTCTTCCATTAGTTGACCTTTGATTTTCCACAGTGAAGAAAGGAAGGGAAGGTGTAGATGAAGCAGAACAAAAAATTTAGGTGCAAAGAACATGCTGTGAAAATGTAATGGACAAAAGAGGTCAGCAGTACTTGGAGTTTAGGAGGTCTAGTACAAGGCAGTGGATCCATGCAACATGGCATGTTGCAAAGGTGTTTACATCTCCAGCATACTTAATCAAAACCTGAAATCTGCTAAGGCTCATTAGTCTTTTGGGGGTACTCTGTGTTTGTAGAAGGTGAAGAACTTGAAAGCAAGCTTCTCATCCTTATTTAAGTGCTAAACTTGATGATGTCTGGGAAGATTGTCTGTTCTTTGCTTCATTCTAGGTGAGGGTAAAACCTTCATTTTCTTATGAAGAATTCTACTTGTGAAACTTACCTGTTTTGTACAGTAGGATATTGAAACCTTTTCTTCTTGTGAGAAATAAATAACTTGAATCAAGACTGCAGCTAGCTGATAGACTTAGCCCACTCACCACAGTGGTTCTAAAGGCCCTTAGTTCCTTGCAGAACTCTCAGCCCCACAACAGAAAGGTTTCTTTTCTCCTGTTTTTCAAAGTTCTCTATTTCTGGAGTAGGATGGTTTTCCCTTCTGCAACTAAGCTGTCATAATGCTTAGAAAAGCATCTCTGCCAAAATGTTTGCATCCAATCTTCGATTTTTAACCTGCAGAATGCCAGCAGGAAAATGAATTTATCAGGGCTGGCAGCAAACACTTCAGAATGGAGATGCCTGTACTGGGTTGCTACAGAATAGTGACCTGTTTCTGTGGAGTTTGAATGTAATTTTCTATTATTAAAACTTAAATTTGTCTAAAGAGATATGAAATAATTGCCTTAGTAAAGTTTAGTAAAGTAGAAATTTTTTTTGAGATCAAGTTTAAGGAGCAGAAGTTTAATGATCAGGTAAATGCAACAATTTTATTCTCTAGCAGATTATTAGAGCCATTCTTTTCATTATTTGTTTCAAAATGGCAAATTTAGGAATGTGCTGGTATTATTCTGTAATGGCAATATTGTTTTTAAGTCTATTTGTGGTGTAAAAAAAAATTTGAATTAATATTTAGTCTTTCTCTCTCCCCTGCCTCCTTTTTTGCAGAAGTACGGGGCAGACCATAAAAATGCAGACAGAAAATTTGGGTGTCATTTATTATGTCAATAAGGACTTTAGAAATGAATACAAAGGAGTGTCATTACAGAAAGTGGAAAAGAGTGTGGAAGAGGATTATGTGTCCAACATTCGTAATAACTGTTGGAAGGAGAGGCAACAAAGTAAGTTTGGTAATATGTGTAATGTCATTAAATCGTGCATTACTGTAAAATAAATTGCCTTGGGCAAGAAGGAAATGCTTGTATTATTACAATATCTCAATGCAAAAGTAAGTGTAACGTCCCCTGCTGTTTCTCCCTTTAAAATTGCCCCCAGCGTCACGTAGTTCTTGAATTTTACTCAGTGATCTAACAACCACTTGCAAATTATCAGCAATTTTAACCTGCTGCTTTATTATCTATAACAATTCCTCAGAAAATTAGACTACACTTAATTGATAATGACAAAGCTTTTGTCCTTAACTCACTGCGATTTCTAAGAATTCTCTTTATTGAGGTACTAGCTCATTTCCCTAGATGCTTTTATATAAGAAAATAAATAAACCAGAAGCTTACATAGGTGTTTCCAGAGAGACCAAAGCATAATCCTCATTGGACAACAGTACATACAAACACTGCTTTTCCAGGCAACTAAGGACAGGCAGCACGTCCTGTAAAACAAGGGGGTTTATTTTGCCATCTGTTTCTCCAATCTAGTATTATACAATGAGTTACTTCTTTTCAGAAACCTAGAATTCAGTGTTAAAGCATAAAAATACTGAAGAGCACCAGCCCTTTCCACATCAGCATCAAGTTTAACCAGTTATTCTGTTATCTCTGACCATTTTGTGAGCTCTGTGGGAACAGCACTGCTAAAATTACATCACTGTTGAAAACAGATGGTTTTAACTTTTCAGGTGGTAAACTTCAGTCATAGCTTACTGGAAAAATAATTCATTTATGAACTGTCAGTAAACTGACCAGAAACAAATAGTATGCAGTTCTCTGAGTCAGATCACATGTTCCTGCCCAGCTTTAGTCTCTGAAATCCAGTTGTTTGGTACTTGTAATTTATTAGCTTGTGAAAACTACCCAAACTAATTTTGAGTAAGAGGCTCCTATTTTTTATTTTTTTTTTTAATTATAGAAACAGCTGATCTTGTGGTTTTAAAATCTGTCCAGGGTTGATTGATGTTTAAGGATGTCTCGCCTTTGGAGCTGAAGTGACAAAAAAGATTTTAGAGAATTAAAATGCTCAGCAACGTCAAGCTGTTGAGCACTGGTATAATACAGAGAGCTCTTAATTATTAATAGCTCTGAATGCTGACAGTCTGAATCAGCATCAGTTGGAATAAAGGGCTTAACATTCAGATTGGATTTTTTGGGGCACAGACAAGATGCTAGAGCTATCAGTAACAATGCAGGATCACTGAGAGTGGCCTAGATTTGTAATGTTTACTGAGGTCTGACAGAAGTAGTAGGAGATTTTTTGTTATTTTGTTGTTGTGGGGGATTTTTCTAGGGTGTATTTTTTTCTTTTTAATCAGATACTGCTGTATGAACTCTGAGGGAGCTGGAAGGCTGATACAGCTTTACCTGCTCGAAAAGATGGAATTGTTACAAAGATCCAGCAAAGGAAAACTGTAGCAGCGCTGTTTAGGTGGTGTCTGAGGGAAGTTAGAATAGAGAGAAGGAAAACCAGGCAAGGGTTAAAACCTGAGGTGTTTTGTACAACTCTGTCATGTGCCAGGTATTCAATTTGTAACCAAAAAAATCTTTTCTCTTTTCTCCTTAAAGAAACAGACTTACTTTATGCAGCAAAAGTGTACAGAGATGACCGGCTCCGAAAGAAAGCAGAGTCCATGTCCATGGAGAACTGCAAAGAGTTAGAACGGCTGACCAGCCTCTTCCGAGGAGGATGAGCTACAGTTACACACACATCTTACCTGTTCTGTTATCTCTCCTGTAAACTGACAAAGAGATTTAGTTTCACCATGGATGCTGGAAAAGAGGGTGGATGTAAAACTCTACTGTGTAGCTGTTTCCAGAAACCTTATGCTGAAATATCATTTAACGGCTTCTTTACCTACTGTGAAATATAGGTAACTTTAATTGTCTAGATTTTACTTCAAAGCTTCTGTGAATTCTTTCAGCAGAGAGAATAGCTCAGAAAGGATGCTATACTTGTAGAGACTTAGTCATAGTGGTTCTCCTCTAACATATTTGCCATGTAAATATCTGTGGAAAGAACACTTTGTGTATATACGAGTTAAATGACTTTCTATTTAAAAATCTCAGAAATTTAGTTCCATACTACATTTTGTCTCACCGATGGAATAAATAGTATGATTACATCACTCCTATTCAGATGTCAAGTGTGTGGAGTTGAAACAATAATTTTTAATATTTTATCTCTAACTCTATGTAAAATCTTCTAGGTTTACTGCTTAGAGGAACTTGGTATTTTTAAATATAATGCCATATATTCCTAAATATCTGTTGGGGTATATTGATCTGGTGTAGAGTAGCAGTTTAGCTGTTGTAGTTTTTTAGCATTTCTAAGCAATGCTGAGAAAAATAAGAACTACACTAATCTCTTTTCAAAGTAAATATTTGCAAATGCTGTACAGACCATTATTAACATTGCTTTTAGTACTTGCAACAGTTTACAGCAGCTCTACCATTTGGTATTCCAGTAGTAGTAAATCCATACGTATGGTTAACATGCATCCATAGCTTCCTTAATTTTCACTGGAAAGGTAGAGGAAAACATGCAACACTAAAATCTTAACACTTAAATAAAACGGCAACCTAATTTTTTTTTTTCCTGGCAGGCTTCCATTTTCTTACTACTTTTTTATTTCAAGCTAGATCTCAATACTGATTCTTCAATGGGCACCGCAAGTGGAACAGGGAAATTTTTGCTAAGGACAAGCTATGTGCCTTTCAACCCTTTTGCCAACAATATTTAAATGCTTTGCTGCTTTGCAGTGTGCTCCTATGGTCAGAGCCCTATCACTTGTCAGAAGAGGTAGGGTATGAATTTTTGGGACCAGAATGTAGCTGGACTGCCTTCCTAGAAAAGAGCAAGCCTACTGTTTGGCTCCTACATAGAAGATCATGTAACTCAGTGGCCTGGAAATGGAAACTATATGTAGCCACACCTGCTGATGCAAAGAGGTGTCCTGAAGCAGCTAAGTACAATGTACTTAAAGTTTATCAAAGTGTGTTGAAAATGTTTTTAGGTTCAGTAGCTGATGTTTTTTACATTTTAACAGTGTTATGCAGGGGAATGTTTCTTGTATTTGAGAATGACAGATAGCTTGTATTATGGGCAATATATTTTGTTTGAGAAAACTGCTCTTTGAACAATGCTGTCAGTTCATGGGGAGCCAAATATTTCTCCTAAATTGAAAATTTAAATACTTTGTCTGAATTCATTGCAATTACTTCTGATCTAGAGCAGGATATGACTTTATAAATACACTAAATGCTATTGCTCCAAGTGACCCAGAACACATTTTGCATATATCCCTTTTCTAAACTTTCCCAGTGGAAATAACTTCTCTTGACATGTAACATGTAACATGAGAGTGGCTGCAGGCTTTTAACTAAGCAGCTAAACCAGCATTTAAGGTGGACATAAAAGCCTGGAGCACAAAACAGAACTACAAGTTCCTGAAACAACAACACAAAAGGGTTGCTGTACTGAATGTCCTTGCTAAGACTATAGTAAAAGGGTTCAGATGTAATAGAAAGGCATCCAGTTGTTTAAAGTATACAATCAAAATCTATGGAGAAAATGAGATTCCCCAGATTTTGTAACTGTCCAGAATGTATTGTAATTATATTAATGAAAACAAACTATCAAAATACATCCTGGTACTCCTGTGTCTTCTTAAAGGAAGAAAATTGTTCCAAGTACTTGGAACAATTAAAGTAAAAAGTACTTGGGCCTTCCTGTTTATAAATGAGTCTGAGCTTGCAAGTGATCTTTTAGTTAACAGGAAGAAGGATATATAACACATTTATCAAATATTGGAACTGTGAAATCAGAGTGAACAGATGGTCTTAGCAAAGCTGCCTATAATAATCCTATGGGCTGTGTCTGCCCTGCAGCCACTTGTGGTGCAGGTGAGAATGGGGAAATGGATGGATGCTGAGCTGTCAGCTTGGTTCAATTGCTGTCAGTTCCTCTGTAGAGTGGAATAATGTGGTGGCTGTGCCCTGTGGCAACACAGATATCCCAGAAGGTAAGAACTGAGACCTAGACTGCAACATTTCATTTGACTACCTATTGCAACTGGCACTTTCTGAGAAGGAAATAATATGTTTATACTGGTGGAAGTATGCTGCTTAGCATTTAACAGATTAAATAGTTGCACACTTTGAAATATGTAGTAATGTGCAAAAGGATGCTGTGATTTCCTGTGGCATAAAGATTAAGCTGCTCTAAATATGGCCTGCAAACATTCTTTTAATAATTCAAGTGGGTGTTTTTCTCCTCGTGATTGTTGCTTTTTTCCCTCAAGTCTGAAGGGGGTTTTTTCTTCACAAATGTCAATATCTTCCCTGGATTTGTTGAGGAAATCTGCTGGAAAGTTCAGAATTCATTTTCTCATGAGCAAAATGCAAATTGAAGAGGGTGGAGTACTTAAATCTTTTCAGATGACCTTTCTTCAGAAGGCGAAGTTCTCATTAAAGTAAGATGTTGGAAAGAAAAGGGGAAAACAAAACCAGTTTTGAACAGCCTGACTAAAAATCCCTCAACATTTTAGCTACCTGCTCCTTACTGTTTTTATTTAGTCATTACCTTTCATTTAATTTAGAATTAAGGATAGCACGAACATGGGTTCTTGGTTTTATCCTTTAAAAGGGCAGGCAGAAAAGCCCTGCAAAAAGAGAAAAATCTTAGCATGACTGACATGGCCTAATGAAAAAAGGAGATGATTTGCATCTGCTGAAATACAACATCAGTATGTGTTCTATTTATAGAGCATCCTGAGTCACAAGCAAGTTCAGTGTTCACATCTGATGAACATTTCTCTGTTTGGGTAAAACAAGTCTAAATTGGAGGTTTTTTACCTTTTTTAAAATGGTCTTTTTTCTTTTACAAGTTTCCAAGAAATAGTAGAACATTACAGCACTAAAAATGTAACAGATGCATTTAAATAGACAGCAGAGACAACTTTAAATTATAAATATTTTTAATATAATTTTGTAACAAACACTGTGAAAGGATTAAAATGGGAGGGCAAAAATATTTTTTAAGTTTGTTCATAAATTTTATTCGCCTTTGAATAGTTGTTATTCTGACTTCTTGTAGCTCCTGTCAAAGAGAAGTGTAATAGTAAAAGCATTTTGTTTTTAAAAAAGCAACTAATATTAAATAAATTCCTGAAGCTATAACTTACTTACATGTAATGTAATAAATACAGGAAAGAAATAGGCCATTTGTTGTGGTTTGGCCTTGGCCATGAGCTAAGCACCGTTGAGGCAGCTGCTGTCGCCCCCACAGCGCGACGAGGAGGAGAAGGGAACTCAGGTAAAACCTGTGGGTCCCGATGACAGCAGTTTAATCATCAAAACAAAATCAGATATCAATGATCAATAGCAGTGAAAAGGGAGACGAGAAGGGAGTGAGGAATAAATGCCAAGAAACACAAGTGATGCCCAGTACAATTGCTCACCACACTGACCAATGCCCAGCCTGTCCCTGATGAGCAGTTGGCAGCTCCTGACCAACCTCCCCAGTTTATACACTGACCATGAGATGCTCCATGACATTGAACATCCCTTTGGCAAATTTGGGTCTGCTGTCCTGGCTGTGCTCCCTCCCAGCTTCTTGTGCACCTGCTCACTGCCAGAGTGTGGGCAACTGAAAAGTCCTGGATTTAGGGTAAGCTCTGCTCAGCAACAGCCAAAGCACCAGCATGTTACCAACATTATTCTCATACTGAATCCAAGGCACAGCACTGTGCCAGCTGCTTGAAAGAAAAGTAACTCCCCTATCCCAGCTGAAAGCAGGACACCATTATAAACTATACTTCCCATACTTCTTACTCTGGCAGGAATTAGGTTTGAGTATTGGGCTTCTCCACATTTTTGGAAGTAATACTAAAACACACTGTTTAGTTATGATGTTATCCTTCATGCAGAATACACTTCTCCCTTCAGTACTGGTTTATTCCATGTATAGAAAGACTGTCAGTGGGATGGGAGAATAAATTCACATTAATAGCAATACAGGAGTCATCTCATAGGTGCTTTTGCATAGTTTTTAATCAAAATATGACAGTAAAATGGATCACTGAGCATCATGGCTGCAAATAATTAAAAAGTTGCATTTTTAAACATTTTTAGTATATAGTAGGGACTATTTTAATAAATGAGAAGACCAAAGTTGTCCCAGGTAGTTGTTTTCAAAATACTATCAGAAGGTCACATTATGATTTTATGGGGTTCTCTTTTAAGTATCTCTCAAATATGACCAAGTCCTTACCAAATTGTTGTGTGTGCATGGCTTGGATTAAGAAGGAGGTATGGATTCTCAGTATTCAAATAAATTTGTTCTTTTGAATGACCTTTTCCTCTGTTGCAAAAAGTGACTTATCTCTGTTTTGGGCTTTTTGGAAACTACACTGGACTTATATGTTCAGAAACATTAGCAATTTCCAAGTGAATATATAAATAGATACATATTTTTAATTTACCCTTTTTAAAATTTTAATTTGATACTGGCATCTAAGCAAAACGTTCAGGTATCAACAATGCTCTAGTTACTGGTGGTGTCCCCTGGACTCAGTATTGGGCCCAGTCCTGTTCAGTATCTTTACTGACAATTTGGGTAAGGGGACTGTCAGTAAATAAGTAAATTCATGGACAATTCATGTGATAAATTCATGTAATAAGTAAATTCATGTGATAAGTAAATTCATGGACAACACCAAGCTGGGTGGCAGTGTTGATCTGCTGCAGGGTAGGAATGCTCTGCAGGGGATCTGGACAGGCTGGATCCATGGGCTGAGACCAAGGGAATGAGGTTCAGCAAGGCCAAGTGCCGAGTCCTGCCCTTGGGTCACAGCAACCCCAGGCAGTGCCACAGGCAGGGGACAGAGTGGCTGGGAAGCTGCCCAGTGGAAAAGGACCTGGGGGTGCTGGTGACAGTGGCTGAACATGAGCCAGCTGTGCCCAGGGGGCCAAGGAGGCCAAGGGCATCCTGGCCTGGATCAGCAGCAGTGTGGGCAGCAGGAGCAGGGCAGTGACTGTGCCCCTGTGCTCAGCATTGGGGAGGTCACACCTCGAGAGCTGTGTCCAGTTCTGGGCCCTCACTACAAGAACAGTGAGGTGCTGGGGAGTGTCCAGAGAAGGGCAGTGGAGCTGGGGAAGGGTCTGGAGAACAAGTCCTGTGAGGAGTGGGTGAGGGAGCTGGGGGTGTTTAGCCTGGAGAAGAGGCAGCTCAGGGGTCACCTTACTGCTCTACAACTCCCTGACAGGAGGGTGTAGACAGGTGGGGGTTGGCCTCTTCTTCCAGACAACCAGTGACAGGATGACAGGAAACAACCTCAAGCTGTGCCAGGAGAGATTCAGGTTGGACATTAGCAAGAAATTCTTCACAGAACAGGTGAGAACATACTGAAATGGGCTGCCCAGTAAGGTGATGGAATCGCTGTTGCTGGAGGTGTTTAACGAAATACTGGATGTGGCACTCAGGGCCATGGGCTGCTTAACATGGTGGTGTTCAGTCATAATTTGGACTCAATGGTCTGGGAGGTCTTTTCCAACCTAAATGAATCTGTGATTCTGTGTTTGGCCTGTAGCAGCTCTTCTTTTTAGAGAAAAAGCATTCTTACATGCTAAGCAGGCTTGGGGGGTTTGTTACATCTACCACGAAGGTCCTGCATTCTGATAGAAAACTTTAAAAACAGATACGCAGTTACCATTGTTACACTGCAGGCATCCACTAAATTAAACTATTTTATTTCTTCACATTAGCTGTTATTAGCCTGCAGTTCCATGGTTTGATGGACTAGACCCAAAAGTAGGGGAAATAGGCAGCAGTGGAAGAGTAAAACCGGCAGTAACTCTTCTCGGCAGAAAAAGACGCTCGCTTTCTGTTGTTGATGTTCTTTAACTGAAACGCTAGGGTTTGTTTTGGTTTTGGTTTGTTTTGCTGCCGGGGCGGAGCGGGGCGGAGGCGGCGGGGAAGCGGTTCCGGGGCCGGGAGGGCGGTGCCGCGCCTCATGTGACAGCGGCTCCGAGGGGAAGCGGCGGCGGAGCTGTGCGGAG
>JANPWX010019386.1:111818-138407 GCA_024734555.1 Trochalopteron elliotii | reverse complement strand
TAAGGCTAGGATGCGTCTCGGATGTGGGGCCGGGGGATGCCGAGGTCGGGCCGGGGCCGTCCGGGCGGTGTTTCGGGCCGGGGCCGGAGCTGCCCCGCCCGCTCCGAGCGGCCGTGAGTAACCCGGCGCCCGTCTCTGCCCGCAGGACCTGAAGCGGTTCCTGTACAAGAAGCTGCCGAGGTACGCGGGGCCGTGCGGGGCGGGCGGCGAGGCCATCCGGTGCCAACCCAGTGCCGTAGACAGGGACATTTCTCACTAGACCAGGTTGCTCAGAGCCCCATCCAGCCTGGCCCTGAATATTTCCTGCGTGGGGTATCCACAGCCTCCCTGGGCAACTTGTTCCAGTATCTCACCACCCTCAAAACAAAGAATTTCTTCCTAATACCTAACCTAAATTTCCCAGTTTTCTATCTGCACCCATTAATCCTTGTCCTGTCACTGCAGTTTCTGATGAAGAGTTCCTCATCAGCTTCCCTGTAAACCCCCTTCAGATACTGGAAGGTTGCTGTGAGGTGTCCACTCAACCTTCCCTTCTCCTGGCTGAACAACCCCAACTTCCTAAGCCTGTCTTCATAGGGGAAGTGCTCCAGCCCTCTTATCAATTTAATGGCTTCCTCTGGACTTGCTCCAGCAGTTCCATGTCCTCTTTATTATTGGTGCCACCAGCCCTGTACTAAACAGAACAAACACTAAATTAGTGAAGACATCAGGGTTTTTTCAGTGTTTTCCCCTTTCTTGCAGATTTGTTCACACAAAAAACCCTTTCCTGCTAATTACTGTGTTTTTAAAATGGTGTCTCTTCATACTTCGTTTTGTTTTGCAGTGTTGAAGGTCTTCATGCTATTGTAGTCTCAGATAGAGATGGTGTGCCTGTTATCAAAGGTAACTTCAGCTTCTCACCGTGCTCTGCAGCTGAAGTCCTGATTGAACAGCAGGGGGTGGAGAAGTACAGGAAAATCTTCCTGGTTATGCCAAATACCTGAATATCCCAACTGGTAGAATTAAATTGGACTTTAAATAAAAGTTCAGTAGTTGATTATGTACCTCTTTAAATATATCCTTTTGTTTGTGCCCTCAGTAATTGTAGCCCATGGAAGTTTTGCTGGATGATAGGGGTTGGAGTGCTGTACACTCCTTGTATCTTCACATCCCTCACAGGCTGACTGATACTAAGTAGTAGAGCTTGGCAGTCTTTTTTGGCTTTTGGCTTTTTTGGTATTGTAGTTTTCTGCGGTCCTTGGTTCAGATGTTTTTTGGCTTGTGAGTACAATAGTTTAAGGATACAAAGATTCAAGTATTGCAGATTTATTTTGTTCAATGCCCCAGAGTATTCAAACACCCAGCAAGAACTTGCACATCTTACCTGTTTGCAGTCAAGTGACTGTGTGCCAGTAATCAGTTTCAAGGCTGGAATGGGTGCAGAAAATGTGGGACATGGAACCAAAGGGACATCAGCACAGGCTGTGAATCCTAAAGGAAAAGACTTAGGTGTGCTAGGAGGGGTGCTGGTATAACAAGCTTTGATCATACAGAGAGCATTAAATGATGTACAGCTTGTTGAATACTGTCTGGGGTTCCTGTGGGAGCACCTCAGATGTCTTGCATGTTTCTCTGCTTTTGGCAGAGCACTAAGCTGGGGGAGGGTTTGGGATGCAGGGGCACCGTGTAAAGATAAGGATTTTCTTGTTTTGTTCTAGTTGCCAATGATAATGCTCCAGAACATGCACTGCGACCTGGCTTTTTGTCCACCTTTGCCCTTGCCACAGATCAGGGCAGTAAGTTAGGACTGTCTAAAAACAAAAGTATCATCTGCTATTACAATACATACCAGGTGAGTAACCTCAATGTGCCCTGTCCTCAGTGACTTGAGCTGTTCCTGCATTACATTGAGAAGAAAAAGAAGGTTGTGTAAGATCTGGTAAATTTTCACTAGGCTGCTGTTGATGTAATTTTGGTTTATTTCTTACACAGCTTAAATGGTTAAGCCAAACTTTTACAGTATTTATTAAACTTATGTTACATTTCTCAAAACTTGAGATTTACTGGTTGACAATGGGAAAGTGTAGTAATTCTGAATTTGCAGGAGTTGTTGCCCATGTGATCTTCTGAATCTTTTATGAAGGTTTTGTGTTCTCTTTTATAAACAATGTTTATAATTAGTGACACCCAACATTAATTAAAGCACATGCAGCCTGCTTCATAGCTAATCTTGCTGCCAGTATGGCTCTGAGGTAAGGAAGCTTTGAAATACCACAATTTTTCACAAATAAATTGATTATTTGTGTCCAGAAGTCCATCATTACTACATTTCTGCTCCTTCACGAGTTCTGGTGGTCCTGAGAGCTTTTAGTTATGACTGCAATAAACTGACCAGCTGTTTAGCCTACAGTGTGTCGAGCTTTGTTTGCAGATCAGTGGGCGAATGAGTTAGTTTGCCCACATCAGTACATTGCTTTGGCTCTCTTGATGCTGCTAGCTTACTGTTGTGCCCAAGGTGCCAGTTCCCTGTTAATGGAAGAACAGATGCTTCTGTGCAGGATACAGTATTTTAAAACAATAAACCTGCTGCCCTCCTGTTCCCTGTGGAGGGTGTGATCTCCATAGTGTAATCTGCAGCTGAGGTAGGGTTCTGGTGGGAAGCACATTGTAGAACGTGGAGATGGAGAGAAATGCCAGGTTTTCCATGTGCAGCTCCCTGTACTGGAGTGTAAGTTCTGTTGGTGATTTTAACCATGAATCTTAAGAAATAGATACACTGAAAAGTCACCTCTGCAGCTCTTGCTCCTGCCTGTCCTTTAAACTGAGGAGGCTGCTTGTTGCAGAAAGAATTTATGTGGAAAGAATTTATCAGAGCCCTAACATCCAAGGTGTGTTAGCTGCTGGCTGAGTGCTTCTCTCTCCTTGCAGGTGGTGCAGTTCAATCGCTTACCTTTGGTAGTGAGTTTCATTGCTAGCAGCAATGCCAATACAGGTATGTCTACACATTTGTTTTAAAGATTGCAGTATTTTAAGGCATGGTATTTTAATAATTCAGAATAACTTCCCTGAATTCACTTCAAGCTATGTTAACTCTGCTCCTGCTGTGAATTTCGTCAGCATATTGTCAAAGGTGAGAAGGAAAAGGTGTGAGTAAAAATGTGCAGATTTTGGGTGGCTTGCTGGAGTGGTTATTGTTCTAGAAGCATATTTGTCCTGTGATTAACCTTGCCCTTGCTGCACGGGCAGGTGCTGTGCTGTACAAGCCAGCTGTTTGGTCTCTTTCTGTCAGTCAAGTTAACATTCTGCAGGAACATGTGGAGATTTGTCTTCAGTTCTGTGGGGTGGGGAAACCCTTCAGGCAGGCCCTAGCCTTGGTCCTGAGGACACTGGCTAACAAGTATGAGCAGAAGGGATTTAATTGTGGTACAGCTTCCCATAGCTTCAGTAGCTATGGGAAGCAGCAAGGCAGTAGTGGGGGAGAGTTGTGCTGCACTGGGTGCCTCTTCTAGTGCCAGGGACTGTAGACACCCTGCCTGGGGGTGCTGCCCACAGTTCATAGGAAAGTGGATAGCTCACATAAAACATTTCAGGCTTTGAAAAACACTGCCTGTGACTTGGGAGGGGAGGGAGCTGCAGGCTTTGGAAAGAGGCTTCTCAGTGATGTTGTTTGATGGAATATTCTGTCTCTTCTCTCTTTCCAGGGCTGATTGTAAGTTTGGAGAAGGAGCTCACTCCCCTGTTTGAAGAACTGAGGCAGGTTGTCGAAGTTTCTTAACCTGATGGTATAGCCAGAGTGCAGCATTCCTCTGCAGCCCAGTGGACAGAAAGATTCAATAATCGTCAGTCAAATAACACGTCTCGGAAGAAATACCACAGCTCCTTAGTATACTAAGTAAGAGTAAATTGTACATAGTACTGAATCTGAAATGATCTACTAGTGTGTTGTAGGTGGATGTTACTTTAGGCCACGCTTCTTGTATTGTGCAGTACTGGAGAGCCCACCAAAATAGCTCCCATGGAGTTTAGCTCAGCCAGCTGAGCCAGGTCGGTGCAATGCCCTTGGCCCAAAGAAACAACCCCCAGATCTCTTCCCTTACAGGGCACCAGGCACATGGCAGGGTGTGTCCTCAGGCCAGCCACCACTAGGTGTAGGAAAGCAGATCAGGTGGAGAGAGTGAGCAAAGACGTGGTTGGAGGCATTGTGAGAGCAAGTGTGTTAGCGGTGATGTGTCAGTACAATCAGTTCATATCCCAGATTTTTTACATGGTGTACTTTGGCAAGGGAGTGCTACTAATCTGGATGCTAGCTGCATCCTGCTTCCACTAGAAAGAAAGCTGTTTCTATGGAAGATGTTGCTTTAGGGATTTTCATGATGCCCAGCTAAAAGCACCTAAACAATGTCTCACTTCTTCATGGGTTTTTTTGTGTAATATGGTTGTGAAGATCTCATGTCTCATAGTCTTTGTGTGGGTTCATCACTGGTGACACTCTCAGCTTATTTACCCTTAGGTTTTCTGAAATAAATAAATATAAATAAAATACAGTATTTTTAAATGACAGAGCCTGGTCCACTCTTCTGTTGCACTGTAATACCCCACAGCACATCTGCTCGTCTCTAGAGAGAACAGGTCTCTTAATTGTTTGTAAATGTCCAAAATTCATTAATTTGTAGGCTGAAAACTAACCAGTGTGTGTCTCAGTTGGGCAGTAAGGATACCAAGTCCCAGGGCAGTGCAGAGATCCTGTTGCTGGGGATCAAGCCTGTGCTCTTAGCCTCACCCTGTGGTTCCCTCCCATGTCCCCTTGTGACAACTACCAAGCACTGCAGGTCTGGGGGACAGCTCTGGGCAAGTGTGTGCCCAGGCTGGGAAAGGGGATGCCGTGGCCCTTTGTCCACACCTCACTGACCTTTGGTGCATCAGGGAGGATGGGGAGAAACAGCAGTGCTGGAAATGACAACTGGGAGTTCTTGTCAGTCAACCCTTTTCCATTTAAGCTAAGCTGGAATGGGACTTTGGTTGCTGGTCATTACAGAAGCAGCTGGAAGCTGTGTGTATTTCTGGCAAACTCTGTGTTCCAGCAAAGGCCTCCCCTTGCTGTTTCCTTCTGCCCAACCTGTCTGTCTGTGACAGCTTCCAAGGCCACCCAAGCGCCGTTTCTTTCACTGGCTCCAGTTTGTGACACCATGTGCTGAACTTGTTTCCAGTGTTTTGTGAAGCAGCTGTTGCTGTGAAAAAGGGAAGGCTACCTTTGTGGTTTCCCTACAAGCTCCATTTCCAAGCCATGTTCAAAGGACGGTGGTGCTGTTGGAGAATATCATCTCTCTTCCCCTTATGCTGCCTCTCTCTCACACAAACTTAGCAAAGGTTTTTAACTAAATGGGAGATGCCAGTTTGTTAAAGCTTCATTAAGGGAAAAAGGAGGACAAAGCTTTAACAATACAGTACAGGAATATAGAAGACCTGTGGTAGTTTTATAATGACATTTTATTCAGAAAACAGTCTGTATAAAAATATTTACAAATACTTTGAATTTCTAAGTTGAAATAAAATGCTATTTATATGCCCAAATGTAGATTTTCTTTTTTTCTTCCAGTGTGCTTTTGCTTTCCTCTTCTGCACTCTTCTCCTAGTAAAGGCAATTATCAAACACCTTCTGCATGAGCAATACAAAACAGACTGCAGTGTTGCATAGCAGGAGAGGTTTGCAGATGCTGTTTCAGCATAAATTTGATTGTTACGCAGGGGGAGAGGGTCCCCCCTCTTGACACACACTACGAGGAGGCACAAGAGTGCTCAGGGGATCTTGCAGCTGGGTCAAGCTGGTCTTGACCCTCTCCAGTGTGTCAGACTTTACTTCCAAAATGTAACATCTATTTTGAGTACAGCACCAGCATCATGGGGTTCTATTTCTTGTCTCTAGTGAGCCACAGCACTGTTAAATGTGCGTCCTGTGAGTGCCAGGAAGCAGCTACTGTTTTGCATAACCCTGCTTTGTATACAAGTGTGCTTACATGATGCTGCTCACCATTGCCTACAGATGCTGTTTGAAACAGACATTCCCTTGTAGCCATCACTGTGGTATAAAGCTAAACCAGATAAAAATTTGTTTGCCCAGAACTAAGTGTCACACATCTGTCACTTTGAAAAGGGCCTTGAAATGCTACTCTCTGGATTGCAATATCGATACTATGTACAAGATGTAATTCTGTCATTTTTCTTTTGGTTTAAAGCCTAAACAGGCAACAAAAAGATATTTAATGTTTCCAGAAAAGACTTGTTTTAAATAAAAGGTTCAAGGTTACAGAACGTGATACTGATGCTTAGTTGTGATGGAGCTTGCAATAAATTATTGAGTGCTCTGAATAAGCACAGAAGTTTTGAACAGTGACCACTTCTGTGATTAGCTGGGAGGTGTTTGAATGAAGTGCATTACAGGCACACACCACTCAAACCCACACTCTGGTTCTGCCGCCGTTCCCATGTGTGTGATTCAGCAGCTCCAAAGCAGCCAGAGCTGCAGGATCCCATGTGTGCAGAGCTGGGTGATATCTGTGTGGGGGCACAGACAGCACTGGAGATGTGAGGCTGCCCTCTGGTAAGCAATGCCTTCCCCTTGGCGAGAGGCAATTCCTGCCAGTGGAGCAGGAGGGCTGGCACACAGCTAGGAACTGAGGGTGGCGTTGCGCTCCTCCAGCTGCTTCCGTATTTGTGACTGGAACAGAAAGACAGTCCATTACTGCCTGTCTGCCTGCACCTGGGTGTGGGTGAGTACAACCAACCCAATCCCTGCTGTTTTTAGGAAGTAGTGCTTTCCAGCCTTTACACTGTCTTCTCATCCTGCCATCATGACCCAGGACATGATGATCCATATTGTTTACCAAGCACATATAATGACATCCTTAGAGATGGAAGTCATTTTTTCTTACTAATGAGCACGCCCGTTAAAAGTGCATCCCAAAAACGCTGAAGTGGGTTTGCAGGCAGATACATTATGCCCCTGTGCATGGCGCTGATGGGGCTACACCTCGACTGCTGTCTCCAGTTCTGGGCCCCTCAGTTCAGGAAGGTGCCTGAGTCCAGAAAAGGGCAGTGGAGGGGAAGGAGCTAGATCATAAGTCCTATGAGGAGCAGCTGATGGAGCTCGGGGTGTTTAGCCTGGGAAAGAGGAGGCTCAGGGATGACCTTACCACACTAACTCCCTGAAAGGAGGGTGTAGCCAGGTAGGGATTGGTCTCTTCTGCCAGGCAACCAGTGACAGGATGAGAGAACACAGCCTCAAGCTGTGCCAGGGGAGGTTTAGACTGGACATCATCAGGAATTTCTTCACAGAAGGGGTTGTTGAACATCGGAATGGGCTGCCCAGGAAGGCACCATCCCTGGTGCTTAAGGAAAGGATGTGGCTGTGGCACTCATTACCATGGTCTAGTTGACAAAGTGGTGATTGATCAAAGGTTGGACTTGATGACCCCAGAGGTAATTTCCAACCTGTGATTATGTGAAAACTGCAGTATTCCACTCTAGCTGGCCTGACAGCCAGAACAAGTACTCTGTTGTTGCAGGTGCTGAGAGCTGTGGCACTCGGGTGCCACAGTCCTGGGGGGGTTCTGATGGCAGTAGCAGGTGCTGCTGCCCGGGGTGCTGTGTAACAGCACACATCACCTTACCAGTTTCCACCGCAGGATTTTAATCCACTCGTCAGCTTCTATCCCAGTTTTTGCACACAGGTAGTATGTCCTTAGTGGGAACACTAAACTGTAAGCAAACAAAGCTTCCTTAAATGACTAGAACAGCTGGCAATTCGCCCCAAAACAGAGCTCAGCTGGCCTGTACCAACAGTTGCTGAGGCAGAGCAGGGCAGGGAGGCTGTACTCCCGTTCAGCCACCAGGAGGAGGGTTAGCCAAGAATGGGTGACAGTCATTGACAGCCCAGGGAGATGCTGCCCCGGGTCCATAAGGATAAAAGATCTACATCTGGGCTCAGAAGAGGTCTCCATGTGACCTGTCCCAATGCCTGACCCCAAGATCCATGAGTCTAGGTGATGATTAGAGATGCTTACAGAATTAGAAATGCCCACTACACATGGGCCCACCTTTTGGCAAGAGTAGTTTGCCAAAGCCATGCAGGATTGACAGAGACTGGCTGACACAAACAGATTTGTGAGAATGAGCAGGGTCACAACCACCTTTGTGGACCTTTCAGAAGCATGCATTGTTTACATTTCAAAATTCCCTTTCTATTTTGAACTTCCCAGCAACATGGAAAAAATCCTGTAACCTACCAGAAACAATTGACTCTTTCCTGGGAATAGTCAAATTGCACAGCTGAGCATTCAGTTAAGTCAAGTGCTCGAATCGGTTCCGTAGCCTTGAAGAGAAAATGGTTTTTAAAATGTGGACACATGAAAACAGAAGATAAGGCTATCACATCCAGTGCATCTGGACCTTTACAGGCACCTCCACAGCTTTTTCCAGGCATAATTACAATGGCTGTAACACTATAAACCCAAACCAGCAAGTATAACTTCAGTGGTATCATGATATGAAGTGAGCTTAATATGAAAAGGACAGTTCACATCTGGACAAGCAACAGAGGAGATCTCTACTGTAGGAATGTTTGAGCTACATGGAGGCTGCTGAGGGTTTGGCTGATGCCTTGTAGTGTAACTGACACAGCAGCAAATCTGGTACCACTTTCAGCTAAAGTTTACAGAGACAAAGGCATGGGTATAGGTCTTCTCAGACTAGCCAGCTGTTGGAGATTTAACTAATTCCTAAGTGCCTTAAAAGGATGAAGCTGGGTAGTGCAGAAGTGTAGAAGCCAAGCCAAAGGAGTGTTTGCAGCAGAAGTGATAGGTTTGGCTGTCTGAGAAGAATATGTGCATGTATGCTTACACAAACACATATATATATATAAATTTCTTTGGACAAGCTCAGGTGCAGGGACATGGACTGTGTATAGCAGCAACCCATCTCCCTTAGGTGTTTCATTCTCCCTAGGTGTGAGAGCTCTTCCTCCATTTGTTTCAGCCTCACACTGTTAAGACCTCAGAAGAGGCAGCTTAACTGCATTCTGCCCAAACACACTTAGCTGTTTCCATGGTCCTTCATCAGGTCTATGGAGGTGTCTGTTGCTTTTCCAACTTCCCTTATTATTTTTGCTGACTCAGTGGCTGTTAGTAATACCCTACATTAGAAGAAAGCCCCTTGTGCTGTGGTGTGGTATCAAATGCTGTCCCAGGCTCAGCTGCAGGCTGCTCATGCGTAGCTACCTGCAACACCACAGCAACAACAGGAGTGCCAGGAGACACTGGAGCTGCTGCCTGGAAGGAGGTCGTATTCCTGACAAAGACAGGAATTCTTCTTGCCTGGTAAGTCACTAACGGAGTGCTGCTCTTTGAAATGCTATCCTGCAAACTTAATTCAAGTTGTCTTGAACTGAAATGAAAACTGATGGAAAGCCCTGCAAAAACATAGCTGTTTAGAAATGGTAATGTTTGGTGTGAGAAGGCAATTGTGTCTGCTCTTGTGTAAAAATCTGTTTGAGGCTTGAAACAGAGCTTGGCAGAGGTGAACAGTTTGGCTGTGTTTATGAAGGAACCTCAAACAGAGGCACTGTAAGGGCAAAGAAACTCCAGAGGTGTTTCTTATCTTTACTCAGATTAAGATAGAACTGGAGCAGCAACTGTAAGGATGCTGCATGCTAATCTTTGTCAGAAGGAATTTTTAAATGAACAGTTTTCCATGTATCCTGTGAGACCACTTGAAATAAAAGGATGAACTCAAAGAATGCAAAGGATACTACCAGTATTTTTAGAACTATTTTAGCAGCACACTCTCTGTCAGGTTGTGTCTAAGCTACAAATAAAGGCTGTGTTGTGCTGGTAGCTTAAAATCCACTTAACAAAGCAACAAAAATGTATTCTCGACCAGGCTGGGCAGTACTTGGAGCAACCTGGTCTAGGGGAAGGTGTCCCTGCCTGTGATGGAGGGCTTGGAAGAGGAAGATCTTTGAGATCCCTTCCAATCCAAACTATGCCATGATTCTGTGTAAAGAAGCCCTGTAAACTCTATCCAGTAGCTAAGACTGGCAGAGCACAGAAAATGTTTTCCAGCTGTAAAACTTTCTCTTGTTGAAGTCATCAGCAAAACTGATTTTACTTGACAGGTTTGACCCCTCTGATAGTTTGGGAAGCTTTAGCTTGGAAAGCTGTGATACAGATGTGAGAAGCCAGAGATACAAGGAAGCTGCAGCTGCCTGGGTAGATGTTTAAAAGGTAGAATTGGTGTTTGCTACTTACTGTCTGGTCTTTGAAGTACTTAAGTTCATTCCTATGCAGTGTAAACCACCTTGTTTTCCAGTTCTGAAAGATCAAGAATGAATGGTAACTGTCTTGAGAGTTCAGTCTAAAACTTCTTAGGAAAGAAAAACTTCCAAAGCTGTTGGCTTGCTCTGGTTCACAGTTGTGTTTTATTGTTGCTCAAAACACAAATTGCTCCTCTCTGCAGGGAAATACAGGTGGAGCAATTTCAGCTCCACATTGTCTTTAGCTTCTGTGGGTGATCACAGGGTGGAAGCAACAAATAAGAGTTTTCCTTACCTTGACTATTTTGCCTTGTTTTACCAAATATCCTTCCTTGGTTCCAAGCTGTGAAGTAACAAAGAAAGGGATTAGGGTTAGAGGTAGAGCTCTGCTTTTTCCCACATCCCCCTCTTTGCCTACGTGAGGAAGATGGATCAGTTCTTTGGGAAATTCCCCCTAGCCACTTGCCCTCACTTCAGTGCTCCCCTTGGGCAGATCCACCCATCTTAGGGTAAACTTGGAATTGTGCTGGCTCTGTAGGCAGTCCCCTGACTGTGCCTCCCTCAGGGAGCTCCTGGCCTGTACCTTCTCAGCCAAACACAGCAAAAGAGCTGCAGTTACACTTTATTTAGTAAAGCTGGATGGCTCCCTCAGTACATGTTGTGACCAGAAGCACATGGGGTTTAACGGACAGTGGAATCATCCCCAGAAAATGCTCCTCAAATGCAAACAGGGGAAAGTGCTGTTTTACTGAGCTGGTCTCTTCTCTCAACCAGGCCCAGGCTTGAGAGGAAAAATCTGTTGTGTTCAATGTGCTTTTTGCAAAATTGGGATTTGAACAGTTTCTCTGGCATATAAACGACACCTGGACCTTATGACTTTTTAGACACTGAAACTCTGTGTAGGGACCTGGCTGTGAGACTGCAGACCTCTGAAAATCAAAATCTTACCAAGTTACCACTTGTTCTTGAAAAAATATTACCTTTTTATTGGCGGTATGTGAAAGTCAAGCTTCTTTGGAGGTTAAAGTGATGAAGGGTTAGTTGTGAGACACATCAGAAATGGTCCCTCTAGCAACTTCATTAACCCATATTAACATAACTCTTCCTCTTTTCTCCACAAAATGTTTTTTTTATATAATTAAAATACTTTCCTCTCTGTTCAGAGTAAATTGTTCTGGAGAAACTATCTGTTTCACTTAGATATGAGTTACAAGGGATTTAGAGACTCTAACTGCTGTTCAAGTGAGTCTCAAATGTCAGAATAGGTGGCCCAAATGTATATGATTTTTTTGTGTGTGTATGTGCGCATTTGTTTTGTTGTTTTTTTTTTTTAATTCATGATAATGTTAATAATGATAAATGATTCTAAAAGATAACATAAGAATGAAACTCTTTAATATATTCTTTGTTAGGATAGTCAGACTCACCCAGGTCAGCTGCAGACCTGTTTCTCCAAGGACACCATTGAAGTGACAACAATTATAAAAGCTTTTATTTGCCATGGGACTGTACTGAGCAAGTCTGTATTTGTTTTGCCTTGCCTGGCAAAGACTTCCTGTATTTACAAATCCGTAAAGGGATTAATAACCAGTCTTACTCCATAGCTCACTCCAGCAGTCATGCTAGACTCAGGCCAGAAGCACCCCTGCCACCAGAACACAACTTACTGAGGGAGC
The DNA here is from genome assembly GCA_024734555.1 of Trochalopteron elliotii. Lineage (NCBI taxonomy): Eukaryota > Metazoa > Chordata > Aves > Passeriformes > Leiothrichidae > Trochalopteron > Trochalopteron elliotii. The sequence continues at coordinate 126,446 of JANPWX010019386.1, read as the reverse complement.
ATTTGGGACAAGGTCACTTTCTGTCCTTCCTGTCTGCATTGCAGTGTGAACTCGGACAGACTCGTAAATGGAAGGTTCTTCCACTTGCCGTGGGTAGGGATGCTTCAATACAATTAAAGTTCCTGCAGAGAAAAAAGCAGGAGTAAGTCATCTGGCAAGTCCAGCTTAGAAAATAACTTGTCAGTAGCTACATCTCTGAGGAGTGGTTAACTTCACCTTTTCCTAAAATTAAAAAGGCAGCTGTGAAAACTGTAATATATGTATACCTTTTCAAAACCCTTACCCTGACAAATGTTTGCATGAAATCTCTTGACTCATTAAATTTCTTCCTGCTCAAGAGGCTGGCTTGGAGGGTAGGCAGGATGCTGAACTGGATAGGAGGCCATAAGAGTCATTGGGTTTGCCAACATCCCACTAGCTGGTGCTTAAATCACTTAATCTGTCAGAGCTTTGGCTACAGGCTTCCTAACAGAAAATCCACATCACCATCACCTTCAGCTGTTTTTACCACAGTTCTACCCAGTTAAACCTTTTTTTTATATATTATAGCCATTCTTCTTTTTCTCCAAGTAAGTCATGTTTATAGCATATTCCCTGAAAAAAGCTGCATTCTCAATAGTGAATCTTTTGTACTTTTCAAAATAGTGAAGAACATCCTTAAAATAGCAACTGCTCCACCATCTAACTCCATTCTTTAAAACTAATGTTACAGCATACCAAATGCTGCTCCATTTGCATTTTATGCTGATATTGCACCTCTTTAAGAGGAGGAGTGCTGGAACTGGTAACAACTTGGACTTGAAACCTACAGATGTATGAGTAATTTAAAAGTATTCTGTAATGGGAAGGGCTAAAAAGAGAAGTGGAAAAGTTGTATTTGAAGTAACCTGTTTGCAGGCACAGGGGTGTATGCAAATGTGATCTATTCAACTTGCTGTAGGTGGAAAGTCAACATTGGTTTATTTCTATCTGGCCTTGCAGAAAAAATATGCTTTACCATTTAAAATAAAATTGAGAACAGCTCCATCACCATTCCAGAGAAACTACTCCCAAGCTGTTGCACAGAATCAGGGTATCATCATCTGTACACCATGGATAAAAAGCCAATTGCAGAACTGGAATGACTAATACAACATTTTATACAGTATTTGTTTTCTAATAAGTTCTCTGTGGATTTTTTTTCCTCCACAAAGACAATTGTACAGAATAATCTGGTAATTATACACAAAATCTAGCAAAAGCTGCACTGTAGCAACATTATTCTGCCATGCCTGCATCTGCTGATGTTTGGATTGAAGTTGACTCTGATGAGCCCCTACCCCATTTTTGACAAAAGATGGTTATGACCCAGGAGAAATTTGATGCCTGTACCTGAAGGAATATTGCCTGAGTGTTAATTCTCTCTTCCTCTCTACTGTTTGCCATGGTATGGTAACTTGGAAGGTTTCTTGATATGATGTTCAAATTTTAATCATTGTATTATTAATTTATTTTTATTCTGTAGCACATCTGACTTAGATGTTTCACACAGCCAGTAGAATCTGATTAGGAAACCTTAAGGTGACAAGTGTTGATCCCATCCATAGAGATCAGATAAAACCAATGTCTTGCTTATTAATGTCTGTAACAATGCAGTGAAGGAGTGAGGAATGGGGAAATACAAGTTTTATGTCATCTGAAATCTTTATAGAGATAGGCCTGTGGGTGCATGCCTGATTTCCCAGGAAAAATAGCTCACTGGCACAGAGGATACACATAGGAGCTCTGTGTTTTAACCACTCTTGAAAGTCATTTAAAAAGAGAGTCTTTTGAAAGACACAAGTGCCATATTGATTGTACAACTGCATTTTTCTTGGGGGAAGAAATTGGCAAAGGAGCTCTTTAATTTAATGTTTGTGTTAGAAAAATACTGGTGCATATTTAGTGTGTGACATGTTACAGTTATTGCATGTGCCAACTATCACTTAACTGGACTCTTGCATATATAATTAGTTCTTCTCTGAGTTACTTGCATACACTTGCCACAAAGGATACAGAAGGTTTTGGCATTAACTTGTACTGACATGTCTTCAACTCTTACACTTGAATCTAAACATAAAACTGACATTTTCATGGTAATATCCACTTTGTTTCTCCAGGGATTCTAGTCTGATGGTGTTCAATTCACATGTAGGAATCAAGTTTAATATTTTGACCCTTAATTCAGGCAACACATTGGTTGTAAAAGAAACTTGTGCTTTTCTCTCTCCTCTTAAAAGTGAGAAAGATCACTGTGATGGCAGATGGCATCAGCATGGTGATGCACTGCAGGCAGAAGAGGAGAGCTAGTTAAAAACACATTCCCTACAGCAAAGAGGAGCATAACACTGTAGACTCCTTCCTCGGACAAAGAATAGTGAGATGAAACAATTTCAAGTCACTTTTCCAATTATACTTATTGGGGGATTTCAGCTTCGTAGATGCATATTTATTTCCTCACTAACATCATGCTTTGGTTTTGCTATTTTTGAGAATGTTCTAATCCTCCCAGTATTTTGAAATGATTCCTTCTCTGAGAAACTGAAAGAAGCTCATAGCCCTGGTTAGCAAAAGCCCAATAAGCTTATGTGAGGTTTATCTTCAAAGAACTTGAAAGGTTTTTTGAAGTGGAATTTTTTTTAGATACAAATAGAAATGTGGATTTATGAAGATGAACACTTTAGCAGAAGATCTATTTGCTAACACATCAGAAGCTCCTTTTAATTAGAACTTTGTGAAGCATGGCTACAAATGTGTTCATACACACAATATGGCTCTCCTTACCTGTTTCACTTCCAATTAAAGGCTGGTTTGCAAAATGCATGACCATTTCCTTCAAGCTAGAAAATTCATTAAATCCAAATTTTAATGAAGTTCCTGTGTGTTCAACATGGAAGTGTTTCACAGAATCTTTTCCCCTAAAATAAAAGAGGAAAAATTGTCAAGACATAAATGCCAAAGGCATTTGGCACATACAATCCTTAAATTAGCAGCTTTCACTGCAGGGAATCTGACCCAGATCACAGGCTGACAATTACTGACCTAGTGTAATACTATTGCCATTACTGTCCCTCACTAACACTCAACACATCTGAAAATCAGATTTTAATTGCTGATTTACAGATATGAGATGATGAAAGCCTAGAAAGGCCAAGTTGGTTAATTTAACTCTTGCATCAGCATAAAGACTCACAAAAGAGATTTCAAGTCTTCTGCCTAAATAGGGTGAAACCCCTTCACTTACTGGACTTTAGTTTTGATGGTGTATGCAGTATGTGTCTTGCTTTTCAAGTAGCATCCCAATCTCCTTGAAAACGTCTTCTGTTTCCCTTTGAAAAAAAGGCTGTCTCCGTTTTGCACCCAATCAGGGGTTTAATAACCTAGTTTTAAATACCTAGGGCTTTAGGATTTGTTTGCTTTGTCTCTGTACTTGGATGATTGGTTCCACTAGGATGGGCAGTGACAAACATGAACCAGGGTCCTTGTTCTGTAAGGGAAGTAACAGCTTTTGTTTATGAAACCTGATGGCATTTAGAGAAGTGTGCAAGGTCTCACTTCCTGGGTAGGCAATTATTTTGACTTCAAAAGACAGTGAAGCACTTACTGCAAGTATTTCTCCAGTAAAAAGGTTGCTTTTGTTAATGTTACTAGCACCCAAAATAGTTGTCTAAGGAGACCAAAATTTTGTCTAAGGAGAAACTTATATAGCAAATATACTGAAAAAATGTGAAGAAAATTAATTGTAGCATCTCTTTCATTGTTTATTGCCACTTCCAAAGAAGACTATTATTTCAAACAGGTATTTAAATATTTATCTTTGGACAGTTTTTATGATGCTGCAGAAGACCCCTCTGTGGGCCTCCCAAATGTTTTGTGCTACAGTCAGCTGGGGCACAACGAGCAAAGGGCAAATGGTCCACACCAGGGAAGAGCTGCTGTGACTCTGCTGCAATTACAGGGTTTTCCATCTTTTTGTCTAATTTCTCAAGACAATGTTGCAATGAGAGCAAATTCTACTCTGCTTCCTACTTCCTTTTCAGACTGGCTAATGTAGCTGGGGGAGGGGATTTCAGGCAATATGTGATCTCTCTTCCTACAGCTGTCAATAAAATCCTCAAGGGATGGCTAAGCATCTTTTCCTTGAAAAACCCCAAACTATAATCATGACCAAAGTTCCTTATGAGGCTGAGGCAGAAAATAAAGTAAAAGCTACAGAAGATATTTTAGGACAGAAGGAAAATGACAGCTAGAATTGCTAAAGTTATCCTTTCTACAGAAATGTATCAGAACAAAATTTAATTACTTATTCTAAAATTAAGTTTTAATGTTACTCAAAAAACTGAAAGAAAATGTAAAATTAATCACTAGAAAAAATGTAAAACATTTTAAAATCAAAATCAGTATTCAAAGGAGATGTGCCAGCAGAAACAACAGAAACTAACAGGACAGAATAAAAGATCAAACTTCAGACTGGCCTATTCAGTTCATATGGTAATGCAATAAGTAATTCTCGCTAATTTAAGAGCTGAACAAGAGATTGGAAGGGGCCCAAAATAGACTTCTGTAGGTTTTCTAAGTCTAGAATCTATTAAAGCAGCAAATTTATTTTCATTAACTAACACTTCTGTTTCCTATTAAAAGAACTATTTAAATTTTGGTCTATTAGGACAAGTTGTTTCCTGAATGCCCTTTAAAACTACCTTGAAGATACATATAAATATATATATATTTAATTATCTGAGGTAGTTATCTCAAATAATGCTTAACATTTTAAAGTAAAAAAATATTAAACAGAAAAAAACAATGGTTAATTTTAAGTTACTTTTTAAAAGGAAAGCTATTACTCATAAATGCCACTATTCTTTTTGACAAGACTTGCACTCGGTTCAGTCATTGCTACTCTGAATGCTCATTTTGTAACATCACCTTCAGATCTGTTGGGCACCCTTTGTATAAATGGCTGCCTATAGTGGTAATAATTTCAACAGTATGTGTATAGGCACACTTGCTCCTAGATCTTCTGTCAGAAATGGGTGAAACACCTCATTGTTGCCTTTTCTGGGGAACAGGGTATGTGCAGATTGGACTGTCCTCTGTTCCCAAGCAACTACTCTTCCAAATTGTGACAGCTCCTGGTACTGAATATGCAAAAAGCCACAATCTCAAGGGCATATGCTTTGCTTCTGTCAGGGGTGTAAATAACCAGCAGCATTACACAGATCAAAGGGACTTTAAAAAGTTACTGTGATTCAGCTGAGTTGTGGTCACAAATTGTTCAGAGGCTCAGTTTGCAGCAGGAATGAGTTTGCATGCACCAGCTTAAAATTTTGCTCTAGAGGCTACTCGTATCACACAGTTGCCAAAGACTACCAATGTTTTTAGGGCTGATTACCCTCACCCATCTGACGTGCAGGGACTACCTTGTGTGTCTAATGCATGTGTCCTTCGGTTGCCTCGCTAAAATGTTTTGGCTTCTCTCCTTCTGGGAGATTCTTTAAATGTGATTCAGCAGTGAAGTAACCAGGCCAGGCTGTCTCTGCTCAGGTTATATCCTGAACAGTTGTGTCCTACCTTGCTGTAATTGACATGGATCACTCACAAGATGCTGTTCAATTTAGTCACACAGACCTGGCTAAGACTGAACCTTAGCACAGAACAGAGGAGTAAAACCAGCCAAACACTGGATCATCCTTCAGAGATGATGGTTCCTATACAGGGATTCTGAAACTAATAAGGTTAGCACCTGTTAAATGTTTGCTGCTGTCCTCATCATAAAATTTTTCTACTCCCACCAGCTGTTTCTTAAGCTCTTTTAACTGACACGCAGTTATTTATTGCAGAGGCTAAAAATTTACAGCCATTCTATAGAATTATGTTTTCTACCAATAAGATTAATTCATAATTTGGAGAAATGAGAGCAGTTGTCAAATCCAATCCAATTTTTTTTTTCTCTAGCAAAATGTCATTCAGTGGGATTATACCAATAGGAATATATTTCAAAATAGTTTAAGCCCTAGGGAAAAAAAACAAACCTGTAATGCATGGGACATTCAAACATGGAAGTAAGCATTAGATTAGTTCACTCTGTCCATAGCCTACCTTACAGAGAGGGAGTACAAATCTTCCCTTTCATTACTCTTCCTCAAAAGATAGCTCCCATCCTTCCCGTTGGAGAGCAGCAGTGCTTCTGCTGCGTGTCGGGTGAGATTGTCATGGTACCACCTGGGGAGACACAAAGGGTTAAAACATCCTTCATTCTGCTCTTAAAAGGCTGCTGCTGCTGCTTGGAGCAGGGTTAGAAAAAGCAGTGTTAGTTGCAGTCCTTCCTCTACAATTTTGAGTTACCAGCCTTCTCACAGGCACTCACAGTTTACACAGATCTCTGCCCCTTGCAGTGGCCTCCTTTTGACAGTCAAAAAACTATTTTCCTTTAACAGAAAGTTGTGTACAAAGAACTGTTTTGCTGGATCTAAAAACCCTGCAAATTCTACTTGCATGGGCAATAAATTAGCCAGGTCTGTGCTGGTAAGGTGAAAGCAGTTTTGGGGGGTATACAGAATCCTTTGTCTATTTTCAGAAGCTGTACTTCCTGACATATGTATATTCTTTGGTACACTTCCTCCTCTGGGCAAACAGACAGCGCTTAAACTTCTCATAAACTCTGTATTTCCCTCAATGAGTTTTCACTGCCAAGATCTGCAATTAAACATGCTTGCCCAAGCTTAGAATTAAAGGGATCAAAATTAACTGACAGAAGTTCAGTGAAAATTAAGGTATGGCTATTGTTGCCTCTTGGCCAGGTGTGATCTCAGCAACAAAGGAAAACATCTAAACACTGTTTCAATTTCTTTTCAGTGAAAATTAATTTCATTTTTATATGAAAGATTTTGCAAGGACTTCACAGGAAAAAAAATCCTGCAGAGAGGTCCAGGAAGTGTAGTTTATGGATTTGTTTCCATTCAGAATGTTCCACATGGAAACAGCCAGTTTTTTACAAGAGACAAGGATCTCACTGGAAATGAACCTGAGACTGAAGACAAAAAGCTGGAGCTATAAAAGGTTGGAGCTGCAATCCTGCAAGGCACACGATGATAACCATACCCATGCGCACACACATGAGGCTCTGGAGCAGAAGGAGCGAGGGAGACTACACCCAAGGCTCTGCTGGGAGCAAGCTTCCCTTGCCTGTGTGTGGGCGGTGCCAGGTCGCCTTTCCCTGCCTTTAAAATGCCTGAAGCATTGGGATCAAAGCCTATCACTGCCTCAGCCAAAGAAACACAGTTTCACTGAAAGCAGAAGTGCCATTGTAGCACTTTCCAGAACTTGTATTGCGGCAGTCTTCGAAATGAAACCAGGTGTAACTGTATCCTCTTCCTCTTTAGCTGTTCATCCCAAGTTTCCAGCAAACTTGGCATCTCACACAAAGCCTTAACTCTGAATTTGGACGGCTGCCTATTTGAAAGGCCAGCTGGCTGATAAATTGCTTTATGAGAGTCTCCAGACTGTTAACCCAGAGGAAGAGAAGATCCATGTGAAACTCAATACAGGCACGGTATTGCTGCTTTGGCTCTAGGATGTGGTCCATTGACACAGTAGAATAAAATAATGAATATTTAAAGATCGAAGTGTCATCGTCTGGAACACCTGTCAGCCAAAATCCACTTTGGGATTAACTGCCCAAGTAAGGAACAGGCAAAGGTCAGAGCTGTCCTGGTGTGGGGAGGATCCCATCAGCATGGCCAGACCTGCAGCTGAGAATGCAGCACTGTGTTTTGGGTGGGATTTCAGAACACTCTTTGGCTCACTTCTGTGCAAATAGAAGCAGATGTTGAGAAAATCTGTGAGTGGTCATTGTCACGAAGGAGGCAAATTTAGTTTGAGGTTGCTCATAACTGCACCGTTACCTTATTTCCAGAAAAAACCCCTTTCACTAAATTTTGAAAGAGAAGTCACTTAAGTTGAGAAAATGCTGTGTTTAAATCCACTATTTCTTTACACATAAAAGGCCAGTGAGTAATGAAATGTTACTACTACACACAAAAAAATAGATAAACCAACTAGAAACCAACAACAAAACTCTTAATTGGGAAAATAATGTTGTTTGAAAGTGCATTTTTAAAACTTTGCTGACAAGGCTGCACCAGTTTCTTCCCTAAATATGCTGTCTCAGACAAAAATCCCTCAAATGTTACTGTGTTCCTCTTGTTTGTCTCAAAAAATAGAAGTGGATGGGAGACAGTAATGCAGATCTTGGTGTCAAAGGGACTGTTACACATAGTTTTGAGGTTTTTTTCTCTTCCTGACTGTGACAGATGGTTTGATCAGGTTACTTCGACATTCCACTGTGAAAATGGTCACACAAACTTTGTTCCAATTGCATAAACAAAGGTAAAAAATTAAAATGCTGTAGAAAATTTAGATTTTGTACCACAGAGCACCAGGAAGGTAACCAAATACACACCTAGGCAGTCTGCTCACACAATCAAGCCTGAGCTGACAGTACAAGTAGAAATCACCAGGACTAAAACCCAAACAGTCCTGTGGTTAGGCACTACTAGGTATACTTCAGGTAAATTTAAATATTTTTCACAGGGAGAATCCTTCTATTTATCTGTCTCAGAAAAAAACCTTTGAGCAATCCTTTGAAATTGGCAGGCAAATCAAGATGGGAGTTACAGCTAATTTGGCAAAACTGTAAAAGGCGGTCCACCTTCAGCTGAAGTTTTGGTTGTCTTCTGAGTTACACCTGGGGCAGGAAACTGTTGATACAAATCACAGTACTGTATCTACCTTCATGCTGTCTTAAAATGAGATATTAAGGAAATTAAAATGCTTTACAAACACCCATCTCTTTGAAGCCCCTAGAAAGTCCTTCCTAAAGCTGCATTGTCTTAACTCTTCGGTTTTGAACATGGTGGATAATGTTGGATAATCAGGATGTTTCTGAAGGTCCTTCCAAAAGTCATCTTTATAGAGTCTTGTATTCATTACAAAACAAGTCCAGAAATATTCTCTCTACTTTGACACCTTTTAGACTGAAAATCATCAGTAGTGTAAAAATTGCCTGAGGTTCTTGATTGAGATTTCTCTGAGAAACACAAGAAGAAAGACAGATAAAATTCCTTCTCTGCTTCAAAGGCATTTCTTCTAGTTGCCCTTGGCCTTGTACATCCTCCTGATATGGATACATACTTCTGAGAGTTTTCTCTTTTCTAATTATTTCATTTCCTCTATTTAAAAAAAAAAAAAAAAAGAAAAAAAAAAAAAAAAAGAAAAAAAAAGTGTGGTCAACTTTTTGGGGTTCCTTTTCTACAATTTGACTAGCAATCTCAGGTTCAGAGTTTATAGATGCTGTCATTTATCCATTCTTGTTACTTTAACTTCATCCTAAATGACATTAAATCTCCTTATCCTGCCCATGTAAGCATGTTTGCACTGTCAGTGTGTGTTGTTGAATGACCATGGCATCCTTCCTGCTCTTTGGAATGGCCAGTGAAAACATGTCTTAGGATGAGCAAGCACAGCTAGTGAGATCACTTTTGCTACCCTTTGAAAAAGAAAGCATTTTCAGATATCAGCCTATTCTTTAGGTCACACTGCATTGGTGACAGCAATGAGGAAGGACTTTACTGACAACTTTTACAGGAAGGAGAAGGAAATGAGACACCCAGTGCCCCAGAATGCTCAAACTCGTCAGAGCACACAGCCTTGCCCTGAAGGTCTGCCCCTCCAGTCACCAGTGGGGTTTCCCCGTGGAATAAGCTGGTGGCTGCTGCAGTATAAGCCATGTCTGTGCTGGCCAGCTGTGCCCCTGCAGCTGTGCTAAACATCACAAGTCCAGACAGAACAGGGTGCACTCACATTAAAATCTCTTCTTAAGAAGATCTCTGTGTAGTAAATGCAGCAACTAGAGCTACCTACACTATGGTGAAGATCAGGAATATGTTACAGCAAAATCTGGGGTGGGAAACTCCCTGTTCAGGTTAGAACATCATCCTCAAAATGTTCATTCATTCTTTAACAACCCAAGCTGTTCCAATGAAAAATGTTAGTGAAACTTCATTTCTGTGTCCCCTGTGGATGAGACCCCTTAAGTGTGGCATCTGTCATTTCTGATAGTGCTGTTTTCAAAGAAATCATGTGGATATTTCGCAAAAAAATTCTGCCTGTGTAAATAGGGGCTGCTGAATAAGCTTGTAGATGGCATCAGGTGGATAAACCTTTTAGTAATAACAGAATACACAGGGAACACAAATACTCATCTATGAAAGGCTGAATGCTGAGTGACTTGTATAATCCTCTTCTGAGCCATTTTTATGTGCAAACTGTGTAATATCCAGCAGAAACACTTGCTTTTCTTCCTCACAGAAATGAAAGCTATTAGCACCAGAAGAGAGCACAGCTGGAAGTTCTGGCTGCTATTTGGTGTGTTTGGAACGATAACTGTGGTATGCTCAGCTACCAGATAATTGCAGTAAGCAGAGCTCACATTTAGTTTTGGTTGTCCTTATCAGATGTTCCCAGACAGGTGTGGCCTGGATAGAATTAGAAACTCTGTGCATGTTTGGCTCCCTTTTGTGAAAAAGTCAGGCAATTCGAAGTTCCCTCTGTGAAGCAAGAAGGAGATTCTTGGTGTTCAGCTGGGTGAACTGTGCTCTCTTCCCAGAAGCTCCCTGCCCTACTGCAGCAGGGGCAATAGTGCTGGTGCTCTGTGGTGGGTGGAAAGCACTTTGGCTCTCTGAGCTGCAGGAGCCAAGCAGAAACACAGCAAGTATAATTCATCTCTTGTCCACCTCTGAAAGGTAACAACGACCCATATCACTGGGAAGATGAACCATATGTGCTCCCAGTAGGACTTCACTCCAACATTACTCAGAGCAGTATGTACCCTCAGTTGGTTGATTGGATTTTTTGTTGTTTGTTTGTGAGGGTTTTTTGTGTTGGTGGATGTTGTCAAGTTTTATGTTTGTTTGGTTGGTTTTTTTTTAATTAAATATATCTTCTACCACAAGGAGTTGAATTTGCTTACACTTTGAAACCATATTCTAGTCTCAAAGATGTATTCCCACTCTTAGGTTAAAGCAGTAGTACACAGTTCTGCTTGATGGAGTGCATGGGAAAGCACTGGCTTATCTCCTCTGGCTGGATGTAATGTTCTTCACATGCCTGTGCTCCAAAAATTACTGTAAGACTGACTCACTAGTTCTCTATTTTTGGCCCTCTGTATTTCAGCAACTTCCAGCTCTGTCAAGTTTAGTAGTTTGGGATTTTAAATTTTTTTTCCTAATATCACACCCTAGAAGCATTGCCCATCATCTGAAATTTTTTCAAAAGGGTTCCCTGTACCTCACATCACTAAAAGTGAAGTTTTGCCCACGTTTTTCATGGTACATGAGTTGACAGAGCTCTAGAGAATCTCCAAAAGGGAAAGAATGCTAAGACAGAAGTTACATGTGTCATGCAATCAAATTGGTATTTATTAGACATCCTTTCAATGTGTTACACTGAAACACTTAATCACAAACCTGTGTAAAGTACTTTGCTGGACCACAAGGATGTCGTTATATGGGGGAAAATAATTTTAAAATAGAAATAAGAGGAAATAATATCATTGCATCCAGTCTTAAGGTTTGTCTTCTAACTGTAGACTTTCACTAGTTCAGCTTCTGCTTTTCACTTCCATTTTTTCTCCCCCTTCTTTCAACTGCCTTCATTCTGATTTTCATCGATTATTTGGCCCACTTTCTAGTCACTTTAATTTTTATCTTGCTTAAATTTGAAAATAGAGATGAAAAAAAATTCTTACAACCATTTATCCTGTTCCAATCTAACATGTTCCTCAATTCCTTAATTTTATTATCACCTGATCTAGGCCTGTGGCTTAATTTCTCTTCTGTTACTAAAACTAAGCATGAAGTGTATTGTCCAGCCTTACAAATATCATCTGTCATGGTATTGTGAGACCTAGAACAGCATAAAGGTTCTGTTGCAAGGGGTGACAAAAAAAGACACAAAAGGACACAACAATTTGTTTCCTCTTACCCTGAGCCTTTCACTTTCGACAGACAAACGGTGTCACCTAAACTATTCTGTATTGGGATGCAAAGCGTGTTCCCAGAGCAGCCCGTAATTACACCGTGACGAGATACTCCACATTCTCCTCTCTTGCTCAAAGAACAAAGCGGAATTCCCCAAACTGGCTCAGCAGCAGTACGTGCTCAGCCGCAGGAGCTCCACGCTGCAGTGTGCCGGCTCTGCTTTTAGATCTAACAGCAGCAAAGGCAACTGGAAAACGGATTGACTCCAGGAATCACTAAAGAGGCCTTCAGAGAAGAATCCTGAATATTTGCAGTTTCCTTTTCCTTTGAGCCAAGGTGCTTATGTCTCTTTTGGCAAACTTCAGTGTTCCCTTTTAAATATTTTGGTAGATTTAGGAACAAAGTTTATCAGTGAGGCAACAAGTTTTTAACAATGTGCTCTGCTTTTGATCTTCCTTTTCATTTAGCATTAGGGCCACCTTATATACACATCAATACAATGAAGCTGACTGTAATCTGAATTTTCACTATATTGCTGACAACTTTCCATTCTGTTGAGCAGCTAACCTGGTAGAGCATAATCCTAGTACTCAGCCTTTTCTCTTAAGAGTGAAGTCCTTCCCATTTCACACTTCTTTAAACCTTATTCAATTTCTTTGATTTTTGCACCAGAAAGCAGAAGCTTTAAAATAAACCGCTTCAAATCCCCCCACAAAGTTATGTTAACGTTGAAGCTACTTCTCATTTGAATGACCACGGTCTCTGTTGGACACACACTCCTCACCACAACTGAGTCTCAGATGTGCTGGATACTGCATCAGCTGTATCTGGGGGAACTCTACACTGTGAGAGTATGGGACTAAGTTTAGGATGGAAAACCCTTGTGATGACTGAGAATTTCATTTTACAGTCTGGAGAGTGACACATCTACTTGTCATAGCTGAAAAAGTATTTACAATAAGAGATCTTTCAGGTTATGCCACAAGATTGTCTGCTGCATGAGAACTTTTTCATATTTGGGGGGAAAAAAAGAAGAAAATTAAAGTGGCTTTAGTACTAGCTGAAAAGAAAGGGTCTTGTTTAATAATTTGAAAGGCCTCTGCCTGGCATTGCTTATTCACCTTTAATACATTTAACTCAACACACTTCCCTGAAGGAGATGCTTAGTATTCTGTGGAAGGGTGAAAAGTTTAGGTTTTCCATTCAAGTGGAAGTAAAATAAAGAAGGTACAGCTTTAAAAATGCATATTTGTAGCCCTCTCATCTGTACTCCTTCCTTCTGATGGATGCCACTTTAAGTACCACATCAAGCTGCATTTCTTCAAGACTATCTATGAGGATGGACTTCTTGCTGTTTATAGGCACATGTTACTGGCATATATTAACTCAGACCCCATTGTGTAAATCAATGGAAGTCTGGTAATTGGGAACCGTGTTTCACAATAGCTGCAACTTATTTTCTTCCCTTCTTCCCTGTAGATACTGTTTTAGAACGAGTCTAATCTTACAGATGTAAAGAAAAAGTATATAATGGCTATTCTGGGTACCTCTGCAAAGTGACTTTACTTAATTTCATACCTGTTAGGTGCTTCAGTTAACAGGCATTTCATTAAAAGGTTCTTTTCAATATGGGAAAGCAGCACCAGTGTGGAGATAGCAATTCCAAGCTATTTTGTTGCACTCCAATTTGTTCACTAAATGAATGAATCACAAAAATAAGCAATGAATTGGTCCTAATCCACAAGTAGACAGGAAGCCAAACATCTTTACTTTTCTTCATCAATTCTTTTTGAATGCAGAGGCGACACCAGAGCCTTTTTTGCTTTCTCAGAATGATCACTGGCCTTTCTTCTGCTTTGCCTCCCCTTTGCTTTGCTGCTGCTGCTCCCACCCTGCCTGCGCCCACCTGTGCTGCTCCTCCACCCCGTGTTTCCTCTTGCCCACGACAATGCTGCCGGTGACAAAATGACCCGAGCCTTCCTCCTGTAAAAACCAAAACTAACTGGCAAAAAAAATGGGCGAGTCACATCGGACAGGGAGCGAGGTCTGTTGCAACCTTCGGCCTTCTTTTTTGCTCCTGGGGTTTTGCTTTTCGGTGCGAGCGCGACGTTCTCGTAGCGGCTGTGAATTGTCCGCTGCTCTCCCTCCTGAAGCCCAGGGCACCTTTGGGAATCCTGCTGCCTCCCGGGGCCCAGCAAGGGCAGCAGCTCCCCAGGCCAAGCTACAAGGAGGCAGCTGAAGAGATGGCGCGGGGAAGACAGGGATCTGAGGACAGACTCTGGGTTTGGTGCTCCCTGGAAACGCAGGGAAGTGGCACGGCACAACCTGGGCTCTATCCGATGGCGATGCCTTCAAGGCCTCAGAGGTTCTCCGAGGGAAGCTGCACCCCTGCCACCAGCTTTCCACTACATCCGAACCGCGTGTCCGCGCTCTCGGTTTCCTCAGTGTTCTTTACGTGTCCCGGTCCCCTGTGCCGGCCTCTCAGCCCAGCCCCCGGGACGAGGCGCTGGGTTTCTCCCAGGGGTCACAGCACGCACGGAGCCCTTCGGCGGCCTCGCTCAGGCAGACCCCG
>JANPWX010019386.1:79608-111531 GCA_024734555.1 Trochalopteron elliotii | reverse complement strand
TTGGTTTATCCCCAGAATAATTCATACTTCCCGTCGCTTTAATCTGTCCCTCCCAGAAGTTCGTATTCCAAAGGGTTTCGTTGTTCGCTCGTTTTTCTCTCGCGATCAGTGGAATGCCCCTCGCCTCTGTGTCCGCCAAAGTACCCAGCGAGGAAACCTGTGGAGGTGAAATTTACGCATTATTCTGTAAGTGTCAGGTGTTCAATCCTGTCCCCAGCCAGCCCCAAGAGCCCAGGGGGGTTGTGAGCGTAGCTTTCCATGGTCCTGTGGCTGGATTGCCGGGAAGGGGGATGCTGTTTGCCCACGGTCTGCCCCGCCACGGCCCCGGCACCCTGACCCGCTGCTTTCCGTGGTGATCCTCCGTGCAGGCTTACAAGGGGCCGCGCTGTCTTCCTGAAACAGGAATAGGAACATAAACTGCCAGAAATTTACAATTTCGTTCCCTCTTTGGAAGTATCAAGAGGACTGAACTTTGTGGATGAGAAATTTCTCAGCATTATCTGGTGTCTGCTCTTTCCAATGCTTAAACAGCCTCCTGCAATACTAGAGCTTATTTGTATTCCCCAGTACTTGTTAGACAGTAATTATTATAAGGGTGGCAAATTCCCTACTAAACTTTTTTGACAAAAGGACAGGATTCCAAAAAACAAACAAACAAACAAAAAAAAACAAACAAACAAAAAACAAACAGAATGCTCCTTTCCAGTCACACTGAAGTTTTCACCAGGTATCCAGTACTGAAAATCAGCTGTTTCCAGAAAAATTAGTATTTAAAGAGGATGGAACAGGTACTTATTTTCCCACAAGCAGTCGTATGAATTGCATGCTCAGTGTGAAGCAAAGACTAATTTGGAACAGGTTTTCTTTTAGCCTGCAGGTCCTGCTTGTCTCAGGGAATCAGTTTTGAAAGAGCTCTTCTAGCCTCCCAAATGGGAAAATCTTCAGAGACGTTCCATGTATCAGATCATACTGGCCTTTTTTTAACTTCTAATTGTGACTTCAAGGTGCTCTGCTTCTTTACTTACCTGTTCATGCTGACAGGCAGACATTCAGTTGTAGACAAAGATTTTGCAAATAATATGGGGTTTTTTCCTTACTCGAAAAAAATAATTTTGTAGACGGGAAAAATACCTTTTTCCTTTTTCTAGGTTTGCCCCTTCCTCTATTGCTTGTTGAAAGCCTGTGATCTTATACTCTCTTTGGTAACCTGACTCTGAAATTCACAACATTTGGTTAAACAGATGCTTTGATGTCTCCACTGTTTGCTTGTATTTGCTGGATAGGTTTATTTATTGTTGTTCTCGTGTTCTGGAAGCTGCTGTGTTTGATTTCAGCAGTGATGAACCCATCCCAGGTTATCTTGTCTGTCTTACTGATAGAAGCAGAAAAACACCTATGAAAATTTCTGGGTTACAGGTGAAAAGGCACAGAGGGAAAATTAATTAAATTCCAAACAACAAAGATCCACAACTAAATTTTAGTAAATTCTAATTATATTACAAATGGTCTTAAAAGTTCAGTGATGCAGGCTCAAAGGTGGTTTCCAGCCCTTGTGTACACCACTGTGTTTTGTGCACCAGTGTGTTGCGGTGGGAGGGGGTTCCCAGCATCTGGGAGCAGATGCTTCCTCTTACTCTGCACCTGAGAGTGCAATGTTTCCTCTTCATTTGTAGAAAACTAAAAAAAAAAAAGGGCAGAAATTGTACTCTCATGCAGCAGAGGCTGTCTTTCCCTTTAATGAAGTCCACTCGATTTAGGGTTTTTGGCACAGGTTAGGCCACTGGACAGACGGGCTACAGACTGCCATCTTGCACTTCCCCAAAGCCAGAGAGCACTTCAGTGTCTGCTTTTCGGTCCTGCCCCCAAGCACAGGGATCCCTGTTGGTTCTGTGTGCAGTGTGAGTGCTGTGCAGAGCAGACCTGTAGATAGCAGCAGTGCTCTGCTGCTCACAGCTCAGCCCGAGCACTGCTGGCCACAGAGCACTCCCAAAAGACAGTTTGGCTGTCTACTCGTCCCCTCACAACTGTCAGTTAAAAACCAGAGTGTGATTTAATTAAAAAAAGCAATCTCTTCAAGTCTTTTGTGAATAACTCCACCATCTCACAGGAAACAAACACCAAACCCCTATTGTTTTGAATTTAGGTCATGAAAAACAGAAGAACTATGGCCATCAAAATGGGGAGGGTCAATTACGATCAATATATGTGCAATTATTCCTTGTGTTGTGTTTCACTAGGTTATTCCAGAATGCCATATTCCCCAGCAGACTTCAAAACCCTGTAAATGCTTTACAGTGCAGCCTGCAGGTCTCTCAGTCCAGCAGGTGTTTGCTGTTATGATAGTGTTTTTGGAGATTGTGTGTTCTGTTTGGGTAGAAATTGTGGGACTGCTAGGTGAGCTTATATCACAGCTTATGTCCTGCAAGTGGTCAGATCCCATGATCATGATGGTTCTTCAAGGTTTTCCAGTTTTTATGCAGCAATCGTTTAAAACTGTTTGAAAGTTTTAATTTTTTTTCAGGTAGCTGCAATTTTGTTCTTTTAGATACACTAAATAAAAGAGAATCTGGCTTAGATAGGCATGTTACTAATAAATAGACATGATTGCTGCCAAAGTATAATTAAATAACTCCAGTTACTTGACAGAACTTGGCAGGGAAGAATTGAAAATTTAATTTCTTTCCTTTTGCGCTTTCACCTTCCAATAACCTGAATAGATTATAGATAGCTCTGAACCATCCAAGCAAAGAAGATCAATCACAAAGACAGTGATTTCACTCAAACAAACAAAAGTAAAAGAGACAGATACATTACAAAGCCATTGATAACACAATCGGGATGAGGGACAGGTTGGGATGGAGCACAGTGGGCACCAGAAGAGCACAGGTTTCCTACACAACAGAGAGCTGGCCATTGATTTATTCCTTTAAGGTGACTGTATCTGATAATTTTGCAGGGCCGAAGACATCTAATCCCTATTACACTGAGGTATGATTCCATGGGACTCTGTGAAACTCTCTAAAGCAGCTACAGAAGTCTTTCAACCATGTTCAAACACAAGATGCACACTAATATCATCTTCTGAAATTAACCTGGTTCTTCCTATCTGAATGTGGCACAGATTGTGTTGGAGTGTTTATTGGAAACAATCTTTATGCTAGAAAACATTTCAGATACTGGATATCAGCATGGTGATGAGTTTACTTTGTGTATTTTGAGGCACCTAAGGCATGTTTATTTAATGTGTTTTTAATGTCCACAGTAAACACGTTTCCAGAACATGCCAGCTAGCCCTGTGTTGGCTGCAATCCGTTCAGATAGGAAATACAGAACAGGGGTGAGAAAAGGAATTTGAAAAGACCCAGGTTCCTAGGGAAAAATGGCTTGAAGACAAATTGTGGAAAAGGAAGGGTTGTTTTTGCCCCATTTTCTCTGCAGTTTGGGCAGGGCAGGGCAGGGCTTCTGTATCTAAAGATCACAACAGTTGTGTTGCTGTCAGGGTTCATTCCCCAGACTTGGATTAGGAATATGTCTTCACCTAAACACAGCAAGAGGTGCCATGCCCTCCCAAGCCTTTGTGGAGTTTCCTGCCAAGTAGGATAGGCCCATCCATGTCACAAAGGAATATGATTATGTATGGGATCCCAGAGATACTAATTTAATAATTCAGCTTTATAAGTCTCTTAACTTTGCCCTTAGTAAAAAAAACCTAGCATTTTTCATACTCTTCATGATGTGACTTTTGGAAGCAAATGTAGTTATCATTTCCAACATAATACACTTTCTCCTCTTGTTTGCTGTAGGAAATTCAGCTACTCCTCTAGGGCTAAGTGCAGGTTATTTTTTTTTTTCTGTTTTCTGAACTTAAAAAGGGACATGAAAGTAAGTACAGGAAGTTTCCCTTGATGCTTGCTAAATTTTTTCCTAGCCCTTGATTGCTGTGTGCATAACCAGGAGCTGGAGCATGTATATTTTGAGATGATGGTGGGAGATTAAATGCCTCTAGCTAGAACAGCTGTGTTATTGCACATGGTTTGGTTTTCACAGTTTCAATAATGTGGATAATGATGTGAAGATTATGTGTTTCCAGCTTCAGTTCTACAAGGAAAACTTTCTAGGAACTTTGTCAATCCACTGTTTAATGTTCATGTGTGCATGAAGCCCTCAACACGTTTTTCATGTCTTCTTAGACACAGCCAAAGCCTCCTTAAAACTTCCCACCTTAGAGCAATGTCATGCTCTCTGAATAGATGAGATGCAAATGTTTATCCTGTCCAGCCAAACCCTAAGATAATCTCCAGAAATAAAACCAAACACCTAGAAATTATCTTTAAATTGGAAAATGTGGGTTTCAGTGGCTGTTAGTGTCAGCACACATGGAGAGGTGAGGGAGAGCAGGTCTTGTTGCCAAAGGCCAGGATGAGGGATGAGGTTGGGGACAGGTAACTCCTCTTCTGGGCCGTGTGGTGCCTTGAGCCAAGTGACCTGCTGGCAGTTCAGCCTCTGTCCAAGAGGAATCAGACCTGGCTGGCAAGTCTGTGCTCTGAGATCACCCAGGAATTAAAGATGTAGAGAGGAAGAGCCTCTCTAGGCTCCCTCAAAGATGACTCCTGGCTGCAGTGGTTTGGGGTTGGCAGCACCCTCAGGGTTGGAGACCTGAATGTCCTCACACTGGGAGTTGCTCCAGGGATTCCTGCTTGCCTGTGAAACCAACCCATAACTCCACCCTGCAGCAAAGCCCAGGGTGCCAGCTCCACCTCTGTTCTGGCTCCCAGCTCCTCCCAGACGGCATTACTGTACCCATGGCCGAGCCTAAGGTAGAGACTGCACCCAGAGCAGGACTGACCACATACACCGGTGTACACCAGACACAAAAACTGATGGAGATGCAGCATATGACCTTAGGCTTTGGTAAGTCTCATGAAAAGCTAGGCTTAGGTAAAACTGTCATAAAACACAAAATGGAACTTTTTAAACTGGAGACAGGATAAGGGAAGAAAAGACTGAGAACAGTCTTACTTGATGTTTTGTAAAATTGTTTGTTGTGCGATCTTATTACAGTTCATAAGTTAGGTTTTTTCATTTTTGCTTTTTGAAACTTCAAAGTTTACATTCAAATAACATAAATAACAAATTATATATATAATAAATAACATATAATACATGATAAATACAATAAAATATAATAATAATAATAATAATATACAAATATATCTGTGCACTATCAAACCTGATAGCCTGTCACCTTAAGCAACTGTTTATGGATACAGGGACGAGCTTTAGGAGTAATACCAAGACCTGAGTAGAAAGAAGCTCACGAGAAAAAATTATTTTACCCAAATAAAATTGTGTTACATCAGTAGCTCTGAAAATATTTGAATGCTGCATCATTTTGCATTTTATGGCACTGCTGATGCAAAAGCAGGATACTGAGAATCTTGGTCAAAAAGGGGATGCAGCTTGATTTCTGAGAACAATGATTGTAATTATAGTTTCTTTTCCTTGCAGAGGATGCATGGGTTAATATGCTAACATTATGTGAGTGTAACATGTTAAGGTTATCCCAGAAGACATCTTGCTGAAATTACAGATGCCAGGCATTTTCCAGTGCCTCATCAAAAACACAGTTCACTGCCAGTTGCTAATTTAAAGATGTATATGCCTTGTGGAAGGTCAATTTTTTAAAAAATTAATAAGAGCCTAACCTTAGAAAGGGTGCAGGGGCTTTATAACTAATATTTTGTGGATCCTAATTGATCTAATGGCTGTTCAATGCACTGCAAATGCCTGGTATGGATGGCTGCTTCTCCTACCAGCTCATGGCATCAATGACCATTTGCAAGCCAGCAGCCGTTTCATCTTCCATTCCATTCCATGTTCAGGCATTACAGCGACTTTAAAAACCAACACACTGTCACATTAACACCCAAGAGCAGTCTCCTGGCAGGGTCCGGGTTATAAACAGAGATCCTCTCCAAAAGCCTGGTCTTACCTGAGATGTCCATCTGCCTGTGCTTGCAGGCATAATCTCTGCATGCCCATTTTGGGGACATTGCAATGGATCTCTCCTGCAAAGGTGGGAGAGGTTGTGCATATCGTGCATATTGCTGTGCCTGGCACATTCTCCCTGCTCAAGGGGACAAGAGCATGTCTTCTGCTGGTATTTTTGGTGAGGGGAAAGCCAAGCTTGGATCATCTGCGGAGGATTGTGTGAAAAGAGCAGAGGGCAGTAGATGCAGCCAGGCAACCATGCCCTGCTTTCCTGCAGAGCTTTCAAAAAGCACCAGGACTGTTGTGTTTTGGTGTTTTTTGGTGTTGGTTTTTTCTTTTCTTTTTTTTTCTGCAGATATTGTCTTTTTTTTTTCTTTTTCTTTTCTTTTTTCTTGTTTCTTCTTTTTTCTTTTTTTCTTTTTCTCATTTTTTTTTCTTTTTTTTTCTTTTTTCTTTTTCTCTTTTTCTCTTTTCTTTTCCTTTTTTTTTTTTTTTTTTTTTGCTAGGCCAGTTCATTTGGCCAAGTAGCACAGTAGGGGGTATTAAAAAATCCTGCCTGACCACACCACTTCCCTTCCCAATAGCTATTTATTGTACCACGGAGCACAACAGCTGCACTGGGCACCCACGTGACTCACAGCTCTGGCCTGTGCCAGCACCCAGCCCCTCGAGCCCTCTTATTTATACTGCGACTTTCATAGCAGCAATCTCACCCCACTCCACGTGTTATAATTAGACCTTGAAAACTGGTTCAGATAAACATAACTCAAATGTTAAAAATCTCCAAACTGATCGACATAAACAAGTAAAGCAGTGAGGGTCTGGGGAGTTTGCTCAGATGTGTCCTTGTCCACCTTGATTTTGGCTCTGGTTTGAATGAAATACAGCTTTCAGGTAGTGGTCTTTGGTTCTGTTACCTTAGAGCAGAGCAGGGTGCACTCATGTTTAACTGATGTAAAGCTGATAGATCTCAGGCCTTGTCAACACTGTAGGTGTGCTCCAAGTCCAGCCACTCATCCAACTTCATTGCAGATAGGTGAAACTCATCAAAAGACAGTTGTATCCTGAGCTACAGGTGCCTGAAATGCAAGCTGTACTTGAGCAAAGAGAGAATTTGTGGATGGCCCAAGAATGAACCAGTGAGGATTTTTATGGTTTAAGGTGAAGAATTAAGGAGATTGAGATTTGAGACACAACCTTGATACTGTAAAGAAAGTGGAGGAAACTTAGAAACACGGGGCTTTTACTGTTATTATGGCCTGATTCTGTTTCAGGAAGTTAAGAATGTCCTCTTTGAACTCAGAAATTCAATTTGCATGTTTATTCAGTGTGTGAGTCAGCTTTCTTTCTCACTTCTGACTGACAGTAAGTTGTAATACCTGGAACCAGAATTTGGGACCTCTTGTAGGCCACCTTTATTTCTTGACATTTCTCCAGTTTTTATAGGTAGGGCATGTCATGGTATGGAGGGGGACTGGGCTATGTCTGATCTCCCAGGAAATCCTTAGTTTGAAACATCAAATTCATAAGATCCTAGCTCTCTACATCATTATTTTTACGAACATTAAAATTTAATTACTTCTTTCTTGTTTTGAAAGGATTTGATAGTCCAGGAGTCTTTTTGCCAGAGCTGGAATAAAACCAAAACCCCATGGTCTTTAATCTATTGAGAAGTGTAATTATGCACAAGGTCCAAAGCCCCCTCTTACATCCAGGAAACTTAAGTTATTTAAACTACATTTCTTGTCTATAATAACCCAGATGTTTACAGCCTTAAATAAAACATAGTGCTGGCCAAAGTATATGTACTATACCCACAAAAAGCATTTCATTAACTGGTGTAAAAATTAAATATTGCACAAATACAAAAAGCATAAGGGCTTCATGTATAAATCAGGTTTCCCTGCCATAATTCTGTAGGGATCATGAGATCCTGCCCATGAGAATAATCCTCTCATCCTGAAGACCAGGTAAAAGTCACACTCCAAAAGTCACACCCACCAAAGCAAAGAGGCTTTACTACAGATCTGCAGGAGCCTCTAGCACTTCACCACATGTATGTTGCTGTTTTACTTCAAACACTCAGAAATGTGCCACCTGAGGGTTTCACAGTGTGTGCCAGTGTCAGGCAGAGAACTGCCAGCTTTTATGCTCTGGCATGTCTCCAAACTGGGAACAGGATAGCACCAAATACTGGAAATACTTAGTCAGAAGCCCAGGTGGGCATGGTTTGGTAAAGCCAAGCAACCTGTACCACAGCCAGGAGCAGAACACAGGTGTTTTTACATGCAAATCCCTTCCTGTATCACTAATGAAAGTATGAGTGTCATTGTCTTCTGGGATGGAAATGGCATGGCAGAGAAAAGCATTGATCAGATTAAAACTATTTTTAAGCTGCTAAAAAAAGCTCAGTTGTTTGGGAAATGCTGCTGAAATTCAAGGTTGGTTTAGTACAAGTTTCATAGCAGTCCTGAGGCTGACAGAAATAAACTGAAATTCTGTAAATGAAAAGTTCATTGAACAAAACCACTCAGTATAAAAAATGTAAGAGATCAATGTAGATTCAATGTAGAGACCTCAGAATATAGCAAAATGTTTATCTGCTTGAGCTAGTGAACATTATTTTGACTTCTGTATCAGTTGCAAGTCATGTCAGAGTGTTTCTGGGAAAGCTGCAGGCAATGACTTTATAGCAATTGAGCTGGATGTAACCAAGCTCCAAGAAGCTGAACAGCAGTTATTCTGTAGCTCATTTTGCAAGTGATAAAAATCCATTTAAATAACAGTTGCATGC
This sequence comes from Trochalopteron elliotii, assembly GCA_024734555.1. Classification (NCBI taxonomy): domain Eukaryota; kingdom Metazoa; phylum Chordata; class Aves; order Passeriformes; family Leiothrichidae; genus Trochalopteron; species Trochalopteron elliotii. The sequence continues at coordinate 102,746 of JANPWX010019386.1, read as the reverse complement.
TCCTAATCATGTTCATCGAAGGGGAGCTGCACATCCAGCATACCTTGGAGATGTCTCACCAGTGCACAAATAGGGATCTTAATCAGCATCTCCAGAAAAAAAAAAAACAAACTGCAGAGCCAGGTGCGAGGGTGAAGGTGGGGGCAGTTTAGTTGATGCCAAGAAGTAAAATGTCACTTTGATTCTTCATCTGCTATCATGGCACAAGAAATAACCCAGGCAGCAGCAGCCCCCGTTAGTACTTTGAAAACTGAGTTTTTGCTTCTTTGGGATTCAAGGTGAAAACTGTTTTTTGTATTTTTAAGGGGCAGGTTCTGTTCACATTTCTGGGCTGCTTCACATTTTTCAGCTGGCTGCTCTCTGCCACCAGCATGTAAAGTATCTATCCTTCTTGCAAGTTAAACAGCTTGGCACCAGAAAACCCCTTACATTTTTGTCCTCCAATTTTGCTTTAACATTAGAAATGTATAGAAATAAAATACATTGAAGCAGAGCTGTCCAAGCATAAATACACACTGGTGAGTAACAGCAGCACCAGGGGAGGAAAGAGGAAATCTTATCCAGGAGGAGCTGGCACATAACTGGTACTGTGGATCTGTCTGGCCCATCTGATTCAGGAGCAGATGGTTATCTACAGGAGCACACACTGCAAGGAAATAAAGGCTGCATCATCTTTCATTATCAAACCCTGTGGCTTCAGGGAACCCTCATACTGGTCAAGTTGATAAATAGATCTTTCTTATTGCAGATTTTTATCTTGCAAAAAAAGTAGCATCCACAGCAAAGTCACTGTGGAAATTGCCTCTGAAGCCTGCTGCAAAACTGGGAAAAAGATGTCTAGGACAGATATTTTGGAAAGACATTCTGTACTTGAAAAAGATTGTTGAGCATACATTGCAGTCAAGCCAAAGCAAAGCAAGCTGGTGCTGTAGCAGGTTACTCAGAGAAGTGGACTAAGAGGGTATCTGTCAGAGAGCTCTTCCCAAAAGCTCTCCCAGTACACATAGAAATAAGGGCCTCACATAAAGCTGGGCTTGGTTTAGACTACCTTGGTGATCTACTAAAGAGCTTGGAGTGCCAAATTACCAGCAAGAGAGAGTCCTTAGCCAGGCTGTTAAGTGAATCAGGCCAGGACAGATGTCACAAGAGGTAATGTCCATATGCCCTTCTGAATGCAAAGAGGTGAGTAGTAATTTTAGTGTTTTCCAGCAACATCAACGTAGAATATTTCTTTTGCAAGGGCAGAAATAGCTCAAATTAGTCAAATGATAATAATTCCATAAGCCATAGGTAGGTTTTGCACTATAAGTGCAGTCCATGCACTCCCCCATTTCCACTGATGCAGGAGGAAAGAGGCTTCCAAATCTGATCTCACTCTCCCAAATCTGATCTTACTCTCAAGAACAGCTCATTCCAGCCTTTCCATCTGTACAAGAGGCTCTGAAGGAGTGACAAAATGTAGTTACTAAGTACTTAGGCTGTGCACCAGGGTGCTGCTGACAAGTCCAGCTCGCTGCAGAGCAGCTGAATCCAAAAAGAAACCCTTCTTGTGGGAATTGCAGCAAGTAGGTAGGCTGCTGTGGCAGTCACGTTCCTAAAGAAGAAAATACAGTGTCCTGAATGGAAAAAATAGAGCGAAGTGCCTTTCCTTCTCTAGCAAGGTGTACTCAAGTATTGTTAGACTAGATGGGCTCCCATATGCCAGCTACATGCTTGCAAATATCTGTGGCAAATCCCTTGTTTGAGTGAGTGATTCTTCCCTGTCTATATTTTATTTCAAAGGTTTCCTTTGAGAATAGAGAATCGTAATTTATTTATACAGAAGGCAGAAATCACCTTGCAAAGCTCATTCAAATTCTCACTGATTTTACTGCTGAAAGTAAGCTGTTCAGACAGTTGAAAATATTTGCCTTTAGTATGTGTTGGGAAGCAACTAAACATGTGACAGAGACGTGCACATCCAGGAGTTTTTTTGAACGACCATTTCCTTTTCCCCTGCATTTCAACCCATTTCTACCTGTTGTCTTAAAAGCCCTGTGACTGGATTTTTGAGTGAGATCATGAATTTCTTTCCTTTGAGCAGAGCTACAGGCCTTCTGAGAGAAGGTGCTTTCTGTACTTTCCTTTTGCATGGATTTCCCCATCTGTAAAGCAGGGATGACAGCTCTGACCTCATCTCTTGCGTGCTGCAGGCTGGGAGGCATGAGCCAAATCATCTCCTAAGAAGAAATAGTAACATTTTTACTTTGTGTAGGAATGAAAAGTGCTGTGGTTGGAGAGGGACTCAAAAGAGCTTTATGGGCTCAAGTAAAGAGTGAGAAAGAGCAGCTAAAGGGCAGGGGGAAAAAGAAGGATCTATTCCTTCCATCTTTCCGACTTCTAACTCATGGCAACCTGCTGCTGAGGACTGCTGAGGGAGATGCACTTAAATCAGCATGTCTCTCAGCTGCCCTGGCCCCTCCCCCTCCTTGCCCACTCTTTGGGCTTCTCTGGCTATTGCTGGCTCTGTATTTATACCACACTCCCCAGATACTGCATGGTGGCTGTGGTATAAATACTGCCAGACAGCTATCTGTCACTCCTGTCACTGGCAGGCCCCAGGATGGCACAAATATGAGTCAGCAATGGGTTTCTGTGGTGGGAGAATTTTGAGCTGCTTTCTGACACCATGAATTCTCCCACTGCTGAACTCCCAGCTTGGGACTCAGTGCCTGCATGTACACTGAGGGAAGCTGGGACAAGCTTGGGACAAACCTCTTTTGTTGATGACTGCATTGTTTTGAGCTGTGCCATGATAGACAGGAGCTGTAAGGCTTGCTGCTCCTATAGCAGTGAAGCAGAGTACAAACCTTCATGGGCCTGCCAACATACCATTAATTTTGGGCAGAACAGGCTTCTCTCCAAGTGGTACCGAGCATAGGTTTGAGGCAGTCATGCTTCACCACCTCTGCTTTTGAAAACAGGCATCTGAGAAAGAAAACCAGTCACAGGCATCCCTGGAGAGTTGTGACAGGCTTCTGGAGGTGTGATGGTGGTAGTGGTGGTGATGGTCAGGAGCTCTAAAAGCTCCTTTTTGGGGAGCAATAATCAGAAAGGTAAATGCTATATGCATAAATGAAGGCACTTGCTATTTTGTGACTAATCCTGAATATATTTAATATAATCATATGAAATAAAGTGTAGAGGGAGTGGACAGAGAGTAGAGACAGCAATGACAGTTTGTAATTTCTGAGGGGTATGAGCAACCTGAAACTCTTTGAGGCAATACCTAATAGTTCATAAATACCTGATTGCTCTGAACCCCTCCCCTTCCACTTGGGATACAGTTGCAGCTGTCCAGAGGAGCCATAAAGGTGGCATGTCACCTAAATTTAAAGACCAGATTTAAATTTCTGCAGCTGGGGTTAGCACATGAAGTCTGAAGCCAGAGGAGTGAAAAAATGGATTTGTCTTTCTTGGCAGGATTTTGTCTGACAGCTACAGAGTTGCCCAGTTTTTCTCATCGCCTAGTCAGGATTGATTGTTTGTTTTATGTTTTAATGAGGAGACAAACACAGGCAGGTTTTCAGGCAGATGTTGTGCTCTTTGTATAGCTGTCATATCACAGCATCCTTGCCTCATCTCAGCAGGAACAGAAAATAAAGGATTAATACTGCAGACCAAACAAATGTAACGTGGCTGATGCGGCTCTTGACTTTGCACCTAGACCTCCAGGCTGTCTTGCTTTGGGGCACAGGAGGTGAGTGGGAAGAATGAGAGCTTCAGAGGGTCACATCCATATCTTGAGGATTAGCCAGGGACTTCTGGTTTGCCTTTTTAATGAAGGGTGAGCAGCCCTGTTTGCACCAGGCTGTACACATGGAGAAGGAGCCTTTAAATCACTGAAGCTTTCTGTGTTGAGGAGTGGAAATAATACCCTGAACAGGTGGTTCCATAATGCCAGCAGAGGAAAGATGGATGAGAGTAGCCCTAGGCACTGAAGCAGCAAAATAACACACTTGGGGGGCTTGGCTGCTGAAAGCAGTTTGTGAACTCTTGAAGAACATGAGAGCAAAGGAAAGCTGAGATGTTTTCTTGCAGCACAGGACATGCACCATCAAACTTGCAGGCAAATTGTCAGGGAGCCAGACAAGCTATCAAAAGAATAATGACAGGGTAGATAGGAACTAGAAGTAATGAAGAAGAAAAGATGGAAGAAAGAAACAACCTGGAGTGCAGAGGTGAGAGGCAGATAATAAAAGAGAAAGCCCAGAGCCTCATTGTTGGTTGTAGTTGTAGTCCTAGCAATTACTTTTTGCAGACTATATTTAAATAGCTTTCAGTACCTGTGGGTCATGGTATAAACAGCTGCTCCTCCTCAAAGCTAATGTCATTGAGGAGAAATAAAAAAGGGAATTTGCAAACACGTGTCAGTCTCAGGGATCCTAATGCAACCTATAGATTAAGAATATCTGATGAATTTGCTCCTGGGTTTAAGTAGGGAACAGTATTACTGTTTCAAGAATGGTGGTAGGGAATATATATTTTCATTAGAATGAGAATTAAAATCTTAATCTTTGGCTTAATTAAAATGATATAGTTCTTTAACCTTAACACTAAGTGTTTCTGGATCATGTACAATCTGTTGCAGAGAAACTGAGGTTCCACTGCAATCTGTAACTCCCAAAACGATGTAGTATAACAAAGAAGTCCCTATGATGCATTAATGTGTGTGTGTACCCAGGAGAGAAACACCAGCAGGCAGGAGTTGGAGAAAGCTGTCTGAGGAAGAAGCAGGGATACCAGCCTACCTGGTATTTTACTGGTAAAGTGCTGCCTGGGTGCTGGGCAGCTAATAAGCTGGTGGAACAGGAGAATTTGCTATTTTTATAGTTTTGTATCCAAGATGGACTGTACTTTGGAAAACACTGGAGCCATACATTACTTGCACTGTTGGGAAGCAGGATAGGGATGGCATTCTCTGAACACAGTGCCACCATTCTCCACATCATGCTGCAGAAGGGCCTGTTTGGGAGAACAGTTTTAACACAGGGAAGTGACCATCTTGCTTTTTTCAGTGCTAAAGCACCAATGGCTTATCCCTGCTGTTTTATGGGCTGGGCTGAAAGGACCAGGGATTTCAGAAACATGAAACTCCATCTCACATTTCCTGAAGCAGGGTGAGGAGGCCACTGACAGCTGTGAAGTGACAGAGACAAAGGTAGAAGACAAGAGGTGTATGATGGCAGGGGACAAGCTGGGGAGACCCTGCTCAGCACACCTTATCCTGAGCATCCCCCATGCTGGAGAATTTCATCCCAGGGGATGTGATGATGCACAGCAGCACCTCATCCTTGTCCTGCAAGGAGAAAGAAAGGCTGAAAGCAAGAAAAGGCTGCAAGAAAGGCTGGAGGAACTGGCTCTCTCTGCAGGTCTTTTCATGCCAGGTCTGTGTGCCCATCTTCCCAGATGTCATGGCTGCTGGGCTCCCCAGGGATGTGGCCCGTGTGGTATTTAGAGAGCAGCACAGTGCCTTTCCTCCAAGCTTGGTCTGACAAGGCACAAGAAGAGTGGAGCAATGTCAGCCTCCAAGGCCTGTCTGCCCTGTGGGGGTATTTCTGTTTGGATGAACTGATGCACAGAAGGGTAATATTAAAGGTTGGCATATAGACAAGCATACAAAAATATTAGGGGAAAATTAAAGTCAGAACAGCCTGTGGAGATCATCCAGTCCAGCTTCCACCCATAAGTCTGTTGTCCACTCTCTGTGCACCTATCAAGGGCATTTGTATGAGTTTATAAAAACAGTTTTTGTCAGTAAGGTAATTCCATCATAATTATCTCATTATGTAGTCATAAAAAGCGAGGATGATGATAAAAATTCAGAGGAAAAAGAAGACAAAATGACATCAAAGCTCTTCGCTCTTAATCCCCCAGCATTAACATTAGAGTTAAAACAAAACTATGAATCCCAAATGTTACCTGCTAATATGTGTGGGTTTGCATGTGGTCTTTTGGTTAAGTATTCAAAATAAGTTATCTGTTCAAAATTATTTATGTAGTCAGAAAACATATGGCTTTACTGAATTAAGTAGTGCTTGTTCACACTGGGTTTGGTGACCTAATTTTCAAAAAAGTGAAGAGGATATAGAAAAACGCTAATTTTTGGTGACAATAGTGAAAGCATAATTTCAGAACCTTGCACCATGAATGATTTGGTTATTTTCAGAAAGAACTGAGTGTCAAATAGCCTCTTTGGACTGGAAATGTGAGACAATGGATAACCATTGTACTGGTGCTGTCAGTATTGGCAATAGCATATGACACAAGAAGAAAAAAAAATTTAAGGAAGTCTTTCAGAAAGTTCTTTCTTCTGACATAACCCTCCTCATTTGTATACAAGTAGATTCACACATCCTTTTCCAAGACTCATGTGTCTGCTCTGTAGCACAAGCTTTGTTAAAGACATAGGAGTTGTTCGGGGTTTTTTATGATTAAAAGGAGTGTGGGATAATTTTTATGATTAAAAAGACAGAAGTGTGGGATAGAAGGATGTCAAGGAGTAGAGGGCTGCAACCCTGCTCCTCATAGTCCCTCTTCCCTGCCCAACACCTCCATCCCAGCGAGTTTTTTACTTCCTGAGAAAGCAGGTAGTTTGAGATGTAAGTTAAAGTTTAGATACCTTGCTATGTGGCAAGGAAAAACATAACCTTGGATTTGGGTAGGTGGCCAATTAAAAAAGCACCATAGTAAACGCTGTGATGGTATCAGCAGGTAGCTCTTATTTATGTGTGACATAACTGGTTGTGGTTTCTTCCTGGATGGATATCTGCACCTAAAAATAAATGTGACACAGTTTGTGTTTTTAGCAAGATGGCACAAATACTTTTCAAATTACTCCGTTGACTAGAAAACAATTGCACTTCATCCTCTGGTGAGTGCTGGCACCTGCTGCCTCCTGAAGTTTATTTGCAGCATGAATCATCAGCAGGGCCTTGAAGTGCCATCAGTCCATTTTAGGCTCTGAAGACCTGGAACACATGAAGACCTGGCCTTTTATGGACTCCACCTGGAAGCCTATCTTCTGCTGTAGCATCTGAATCTTTGTTTTGTTCCTCATCCTGTGTCCCTCCTGTGGGAAGGGCCTGTAACCTGCATATCCAAATGATGGAGTTCATGCTGCTGTGGCTGCAGTTTCTGTTCACTCCAGGGCAGTGGGAGCATCATTTGGCTCCACCAATCTGAGTGCTGAGGACCTTGGCTTCCAGACTGCCATCTCACTGTGCAGAAGTCAAGCACCAAGCAGTCTTTGCCACCCTGTGGCCTGTAAAGGAAATTAATTAAATGTGATCATATCCATAAATTATAAGAGTGAAAAGGATATTTCTGTAGAAAGACATATAAGCTTTTCTCATCAAAAATGTGGTCAAAGCTGGTCCGTCCTGTTACTTTCGGAGAACTCATATGTGTTATATTCTTCCCCAAACTGCTAGAGGTTTTATAGCCATAAATCTTTAATGACTTCTGCATGGATTTTGCTGTATTCAGAAATTATTTACAACCTAGAGATATAAGGATCATAAATGTCTCTACCTCAGTGCTGTAGAAACTCGGCACTTTTAAATGCCCTTGGATATGAACAGTGCTGTACAGTGGGCACGAGGTGTTATTGTAATAGCATTTACTCAGCTAGGCTGCCCTGCTGAACACTGAGGGGCATATTAAGAAATACACTGGATCCTTAGAAAAGGGAGTGGAAGGCAAGTCGTGATGTGACATGGTTTCCCAGGCTGTAGGGAGAAAAGCTGCATGAACTCCACATCTCTGTGGGCCTGGCTGAAGCCATTTGCAGTGGCAGTAAATTCTGAGTTTCCACTGATGAAGTGCACATGAGCGAGGGAGCAGGGTGTCAAGGTGCCAAAGTTAGCATCAGGTAAGCTGGCTCTGGAGTCAGCAGCAATGTGGGCACCACACCCAAGCACTGTGCAGGAGGGAGCTGCCTTGGCTGAATGCACGTGGTCACAGGGGGATACAGTCCGTGCCCCTGGGGTCTGTGCTGCTGCCCAGCAAGGTCATGAGGTGTAGGAATGTGTCAGGATGGGGGACACACTCACCCTGCACTGCCCTGCAGGGAGTGGGCACGTTCTGGGTGTCCTTGTGTACCTCTTGCCATGCACACTGTTCCCGTGCCCAGAGCCAGAGCCCCTCAAATAGCTCCTGAGAGCTGCACAGGCACCCCCGCGCTCCTGCACTAAGACAAGACAGCTGCAGCTGATCCCTCTTTCCCTTTGCCACCTACTTCAGCCAGGCACGGCTGGCAAGGGTTTAGCTTTCCTTAAAATTCCCAAATGTCTTCTGCCTTGAATGAACACGACCCATGCAGAGCTTGATTAGCCCGTCTATCACCCACAGCATTTCAGTATGATTGACTTAGACCCTGAGGGCTTCAAACCTGCTCTTCCTGACCTGGATTAGTGCTGCTAAAATATGGGCACAACAGATGTCTCTTCTGTCCCACAGGTGCCAATCTGCCCCTTAGGTGCCCCTAAATGCATCTCCCTTGTTGCTACTTCACAGGGGACTCTGCAAGGTCCCTGCAGACCCTGGTCCCATCCAGGAGAATGCCAGGAGTTAGCTTGTTTAAAATGTGGTTGCATCATGGAGTACTGCAATAATTTGCCTGTAAGAGACAGACATCTAAACTGAACATAAGCCATAAATTACCGTTGGGAGAAAAGAAGGTGTTGGAGAAATCCACAACAACCTGAATTTTTCTGGGACTTTCCATGAGACTGCCAGATCAGCTTGAAAAATTTCAAATAAAGCAAGTTCCCATCCTTACCCTGCAAAAGCAAAAGCAGCTCAGCTTTGCCTCATTCTAGGCAAAAGTATTCAAGTCTTTTAGGCAGAGGTCACTTCTAATCCCTCAGTGGGAAACTGTGCCTTCCATCTCTTTGTACCATTTGGAATGTTTTAAGGCAACAAGGACTGTAATTTAGGACTAGCACAGCAGAAGGAGAGTGACCACCTGATGAAGGCAACTGAAGCCTCACTGGGACCTTCTTGACAAAAACTTTTCATCTGCCTCTCCATTGTGCCACTGCACAAGCAGAAAAGGCAAAAGACCCAAGCCTTGTTCTGGGCTGCCTTCAATTGCAGGAGGTGAATTTTATATCAGGATGGCAGTAAAGTTGGCCACTTCTGGCTCTGTGAATGTCTAATGAAGGTCAGAGTATTCTCCCTGATGGTTATCCCTGCTGCTCGTCAGATGTAATGGGAGATGTGTGAAAGCACAGGCTCTGTTCTGCTCAACAGGCTAAACTGAGAGCAGGGAAGGTATTGTAGCAGATATTTCCTCCCATCTGGCAGCTCTGAGAGCGCAGTCTGTATGGAGAGCTCACTTTCCATATGGAAAGGTCAAATGAACTTCACACTTACTAAATTTTATTAGCCAATTTTTGACATCCTTCCTGATGGCTCTACCACATGGTTAGCTTGAGCTCTTCATCCTTCATTAACAGTGATAATGATGATCATTTTTACGCTTAGCTCCCAGTCCCGATAAAAAAGCCTTGAGCACGTAGGTGCCTGAGGGCTGCTCAGAGTGCTCTGCCTATGCTTTGGTGCAGACATGGTGCATTTACTTATCTTGCAGATCAAAGCACTCTGAAATAATTTACTGCTTAGACAGCTCACCCTGCAAATTCGGCACAAGTCTTTAGCACTAAACAAGACTGGGTAAAATAAACCCAAAATGAAAGAGGTTTTCAAAGAGAAAACCTGTAATTATGCATTTGTACTGACTTAGCTGAAACTTGCCTTGGAAGCATTCTGCCATCAGTCTGCCACCAAAATGTGCTGTATTTTGAAAGGGATACTTTGTCCTTACTGAATGATTTTAGCGAAAACCCACAGCGGCACTGCAACATTGCCATGACGTGGAAGAATTGGTGTTGTGTTCTGGTATGTAGGTTGGTTTTCAGTGTCAGCTCTCATTTAAAATTTACCTGTCATTTAATAGTAGAATTTGACAATGACCAATGGATGCTCCAGACAAGTACATCTATCTACACAGTTTTAAAAAAATCTGATTAATTTTCAATTTTAAATATTTGGGATTGGCAACAAAATTAACTTCTAATCGAGAGCCGAGAATTTAACATGCACCTTGTCTGACGTGTTGGTGTGATTATTGACAGCATCACAAACTTTGGCTTGCTCTTTCTACACTTTCATGTTTTAAACCAATACTGATCAAAATGGAAGCAGCCCCCAACAGTCAGACTACAACAGCAATTAGCCTAACAACTGGTGGGTCCTCTAGAAAACATCAACAATTCAGGGCTTTTATTGTGACTTTCTGAATTATGGTTCTTTCTAATGCTCTGACTTCTCAAGTAACCTTTGAAGTACAGGGCTGTGCTGAAAACATCTGTTGATCTTTATACAGTGCCTCTATAAATAGCTAGTGCAGCTATTGCATCCCCACCTCAACACTTGGATGACAAAACCAATTAATGTGACCAAAAAAAATTGTCTGTGGACAATACCAGGTTCTTAAGGCAAAAAAAATATTTATGTCTCACTTCTTATTATTATTCCTGTCTTCTACTGAGATATACTTTGGTCCTGTCCAGCACAAAGGAGGTAATGGGGATTCTTGCTATGGTACACTGCATTTAAAATTAGACTGAGGAGAGCTGCTAAAATGCTGCCTGATCAATACAAATCCAACATGGTACAGTGCCATGCTCTTTTGTTTAGAAACTTAGGTCAGATAATGTCCAGTTGGGTGAAAATCTCCACCTGGTGCCTGGTGAAAGTGCTGGAGCAGCCAGTGCTGCAGGTTATTCAGGAGGTGGAGCAAGCATTAAATTGTGCTTTCTTGCTGGTGTAAATCTGGACAAGTGCTGTAAAACCAACAAAAAAGCTGTTCCTCTGGTCAAAATGGGAGCAGGTTCACATTTCAGGGACACCTGATAAATGGAAAGTACCCAGTTAAGAGTCCAGGATATAGTTTTATTGCTCTAGTTTGCAAATACAAAAAATCAGATAAACTTTTTTGTTAAAAGGATTTTGTGTTTTACTTCTGTAAATGATACTCATTTTCAGAGAGATACTCTGCACAAAAAGAACAAGGCTATACAATTGCAGAAAACTTTGTACTAGATGATCCTTGTGGGTTCCTTCCAACTCAGAATTTTCCATGAATCTGTGAATCAGAGCATTATAAGGGATACTAATAGCTCTGCTGACTTTTCTGACTGCTAATGGAGGAGGATGATGGTGTCCTCCCAAAGCTTCTGTCACAGGTTGGATCCTCCTCTGACAAGCACAATAGAAAAAGCTATTTCTTGAACTTTTAGTGGTTTCCTTTTTGAGATATTCTTTTAACACAGGTACATTTTAATATGTTCTTACTAAGTATTTTTTTCACTACTTATAGTACTTAACTTTGTAAACATGACATCTGAAAATAAGATCTGGGCAGAATGTGATAAAGGACAAGCATGTCTTTGCCTCTTGCAACAGCATGCTGTGACAGTACTGAACATTCAGCTCCCCAACCATTTCCTGATTAACCAAGCTCGGAAACAAAACTACTTTGCTAAAAACAAGAATATCTTGACTTTCTTCCACACTGGCACCCAGAGAGCTCTCTGTGAAAGCCCAGTGTGACTCCTCTTCAGCAGGCCAGTTGATGCATGTGGGGACAGAAAGATTTTTTATGTGTGTCTCTGCCTTGTCTTGTTTGGCTTTTGGGCCAGCTGCAAAACCGTGTGCTGTGGGGTGGCAGAGCTGCCTAACAGACGAAGGCAGCTGCCAGGAGAGCTGCTGCTGATCTCCCAGCTACTTGCCCCGTAACCTTGGATGACCATCTTTTCTAGGTAAAGGGAGAGAACATGAACCTGTGGGTTGGGATCTGATAAACCATGCCTTTCCCCCCAACACACGTGATTAGTTCTATCACGCCTGGTGAGCAATGGCCTAAATCGTGTAACTTGAGAGCCTGGCCACGTACAGTAAAGATCAGCTTTGGTCTGCCCGGCTCAATCCATGGGCTGTGCTCTCTCCATGGCTGCACAGCTCTTCTCAGGTTGCCATCATATCCCTGTAACTGCTTTTGGCTGTATCTGATCACTAAAACAACTGTACAGCAGCAACAGGATATGTGTTAAGTGAGGCTTTATTGTCAAGTGATGCTGGATTTTTGCCCAGCCACTTTAAGTGCCCATCCTCTTCAACATATTCACAGAAGGAGGTATGGAGGTTTCAGCTGAGAGCAGTGATTTGTCCAAAAAGATCAGCATGTGCTTCCTTTTATCAGCCAGGGATAAAAAATCATTACGCTGTGTTCTCTGCTTGCTTTATATATTCCATTCATGCGACTTACTGCATGGAAAGTTAAGTGGCTTGAACTGCTGGTGCACCAGAATAAGACCTTAATGGACTCCCCTTTTTCCAGCATGGAGAGGAACATGCCCTAGTTGAACACATTCGAGCCAGGGCTCAGGAGTTCATTCAAGCTAAATATATCCCTGCAGTTCTGTCAAGGTATCAGGCACTAAGTTTATATATAACTACTTTCTTTCCATACAAACCCACTCCTATGGTTTTATACTATCCAATAAAACTGCCCAAAGCACAAAGAAGATTTCATTTGCTTTCCCTTTAACCACATAGGCTCAGCCAGATCACTGATCCTAGCTTGGATAGAGCTACCCATCTGGCAGATCTTTTTATTGAGACCCCACAGTATACATAATTATGTATACAATACAGCAAAGTGGCTTTATGCAGCAAAGTGACTTATCTGAAGGAAAAAGCTAATTGCTGTCTGCTAATGACAGACCAGCTGGGACTTTAGGTGGGTTGAATGCTCCCTTTGCTGGCTGTTCTTTAAGTTTTGGTAAAAAGTTATACTCTAGAAGCATTTTCTCCTTTCTGGGCTTAGTCCTGGCAGGGTCAGGACATAGGAATGGAGATATGTAAAGTAAAGGGATAAAACTCAGCTAAAGTTCTAGTTTTCCTTTCTTCTAAAGTACAGAGTAGCGGGTGTGAAATAGCTTTTGTGAAAAACAAAACAAAAAAAAAATCTAGGCTCTCCTTTTAAAAAATTATTTTTAATTTCTTTCCCATCGCAAATGCTAAAGCAAAAAAAAAAAAACTCTCTGATAAGGAGCACATTCTAAGGTCTGGCCCTTGAAGGGTCTTCACTGTTGCAGAACAGACTGTGTTGTGATGGTGAGGAAAAAATGACCACATAAAGATATCCAAAGATGAAATACCCCAACTTAACTGCTCTGCTCTTGCAGGTGAACAGATGGCCAGCACCCCAGCTAGCCAATTTAAAGCTATCTCAAGAATCTCTGTGCTACATGCTGCCCTGCAGCCAGCAGCTAATACAGATGTTACTTGTATCACTGGGTAGCAACCTTTTGTGCCATCTAGGCTTGCACTGGTAGCAAAAGATAACAATTACTAGAGTGTGGTCAAATACAAGTTCCCTCTGGTCACTTTATTAACTGAATACTTCAGACCTATCTGTTAATTTGGGTTGAGCTCAGCAAATGGCTCATAAGAGGAGAAAGAGTTGTTAAGTGCTCAAATTTTCTAAAACGGAGAGGGTCTTTTGCTCTCTTTTCCCAAAATTGATGCACAGAGAGTTTGGAAATCAGTCAGAGACAGGAAGGGGAAGGCTTTCCTTCTTATTTCCCTCAGCCTTGAGAGTTATCCAAGGCAGAATATGATCCATGCTCAGTTCCATGATCCCCAGGCATCGTGTGCTGGTGCAGGTGGAGGGATAAGAAGCCACCCAGCAACTCTGAGCAGAAGAGGCTTCTTTGGAGGAGGAACATTGCCCCATGGGGGTTGGTTTGGCCCTGGGCTCTGGGGCTAAGGGAAGAGGAGTGACCTGCAGCATTCAGGTGGGCTCTACAGGGAGCCCATCACCCCAGAGGATCTGCACACCAGCCCTCATTACTGAGCAGCTACAGACTTTAGTCACAGTGGACAAATACTTCCGTATTTTGGCAGAATGATCTCCACAGCAGACAGTATCTGCCCAAAATTCCCCTTGCCTCTTTACCAGGATGATCAATTTATTAATGGTGAACCTCCACAAAGTTTCACACTTGAGGATGAGGTTGGTGCATGCTGTAGAGAGGATTCCCAGGAGGGTGTCAGGGGAGATGTGCTCGGTGTCTGCCCAGCCTGGGGATGTAAGTCACAGGGATTTCAGAGAGCTCATCACTTCCTGGGAGGCACTCAACACCTCACAGGATCAGGCCTGCACGCTCTGTGCAGAGCACCCTACTAAACCCCACACCCCTGGGTGCCGAAACACTATCTGTGCTCTCAAAATCTGTGGTAAAGGAAAGCAGCAGACCTGGAGAGAGAACCTTAGCCTCCTTGCAGAAAAGAGAATACATCATTTTTGTGTCAAAAATATTCCTATTTTTCCTATTGTTTTAAAATACTCTTATTTTTCTCTGTTGATTAAAGGAATTGTGGGAAACACAGAAGTGGATGTGCAAATATCTAGCAGAGCTATAGATAGATATTGTATATTTTGTATAGCTGTGAACAACATGCTATAGCATATCTATAGCTATGTTTTGATTAAGAGATATTGTGTGTTATGAGGCCAAGCATGAAACTGCAGTTTAATGAAAATTGCATTAACCTTCAGCATGACAGGAACTGCTCAGCTGATGAAGGATATGTTCAGGTGCTTGCACTCTTCTAGAGGGAGAATGAATTCATTGCACAAGATAAGAAAAAAAAAAAAAAGAGCCAACAAATCCAGACTTGGTGCTGATACTGCTTTTGGGAGAAACAGTATTAAGATGAGTGAGATTTTTATATCACAAATGAAAAAGTATTTTTTTCTCTGGTTAAATACACAAAGGCTTGTGCTTAGGGTGCACATGCACCTCTGTTAAATGTCTATATTTGACTAAAAGCTCTTCTGGACAGGTTGTCCTCCTGTTCTGTGGAGAAATGCAGTTTCTCTAAGTTAAAACTGTGTTAAAGTTCCTGTAGAAACTCTTACTATTTCTCTTTCTGAGGCTAGCTATTGAGAGTTGATGTTATATGTATTTTTTGCAAAGTAAAGGTATTAAAATTTGTATAACTTTCAGTAACATATTCTGCAGAAGAATATGTAAAACTTTTGGAGGGTAAAATTACAGAATAATGCCTCACATAAATAACCTTTTCTTACCTCACTTGTCAGCTGAATGTGGGGAGCTACTTATACATTCTTCGTCTCTGTGAGATCTGGAACGATCAAGGACAAAATAAAAATACAAATTAAAAAAAGTAGTCCAATTTAAATAAATCCCTTGCTCTAGTATTACTCAGCTTCTGCCAAGCTATCATTTTCCAGCCTCATAAAACTGTCATGTCATTAGCATTTTGGGATGGTCTCCTTATAAACCTGACCTTTACAATGGATTTTACACGTGGATTTAAAAATCTTATTCTTACTTTGCTCTGCAGTTGCCTCATGTACCGACTAAAAGCTTTTGTCCGATGGAAACTGGCTGGGTTTATAACCCCTCACTATGTAGCCAGCTTCTCACCTGCAATTCTTTAATTTGTAAGCCAAGCGAGCCAGCAGAGAAACACCCACAAAAGCCTGGACGTGACCTTAATTCTGGGCAGGCATGATCCAAACGGTGTTTATTGAGCTCCCCTATATATAGCCCCTCTGTCCCGAGGGAGCTTCTCTCCGGGGGCTGCCTGATCCCCCCGGTCAGTGCCCGGCGGTGGGAGGCACTTAGCTGGCTTTCCCTGTAAGCCCGGTGAGAAATGCCCCGGGACGGTCTCCGCACGCACCCAGCCCGCTGACCAAACATAGCCCCGCGGCAGGAGCTGCGCGGATCCAGCGGGGATCGCTTTCCACGGGGCCCTCCCGACATTATTTATTGAGCGTTGGGAGCAAATTAATCCCAATCCCACACTGGCCGCTCTCCAAAGCATGGCAATTTCATGTTACAGCCTCAGAGCAGATTTGCAATTGACTGCTCCAGCGCACATTCGTCTGTAGGAGCTCTTCTTTGTCAACAAATGGTTGCCAGGGTTCAAAACCCCTCTGCAAAGCAGTTGATTGCATAAAGCAATGGTATTATCCCATATGAAATCCAGACTGACTGCTTGCATTTTTGATTCTAAAGTAAGTGGGAAAAAAAATGGTACAGCTTTATGTTTTCATGGGATGGCCTCTGGCCAGTTAAAACAGATTTTTTAAAATAGCAAAACTAGATTTAACAAAATCCACCAATAAAAATAAGAAATTAACAAACCATGAGAAAATTAAGAAAAATACCTTGAGTATAAATAAGACGTATTTCAAAATATAACACAAAATATCATAAAAATATAATCCATTGACATTCGCATTGCTTCAAGAGACAATTCCTTGTTTTCTCATGTCCAAATACCCTGAACTATGCAGCCAGGTTTTGAGCATGAACTTTTCAGCTGAAATCTACCTCTATAATCAGTTTTGTGTAATTCTAATGAATGGTCATAAATCACCTCTCTTTCCCCCCACCAGCTGGGCTGATAACAACTCAAGGAAAGGTCACGGTTTCAGGTTTTTTGGCAATCATCTCCACAGTTCCAATAATCAGATACATCTGCAGTTCTCAGGTTACCCAATAATACTGTACAAAGAATAGGGTCACTGAGGAAAGTTCATTTTCAAAGCAGGCCCATGATTGGAGATTTGAACAGACCCAGCCACCTGGGAGAGTTGCTCCTGTGGAAGAGGGACTTTGAGGGACCTGGGGGAAGGAGCAGCAGAGTTGAAATCCATCAGCGTAACTTTAGTTCCTGGGGAAATGTGGGCTTAAACTTGCATTCTGTAGGCAAAGAGGGAGAAACTTAAAGAACAGATAAATAACAATGTGAGTTTGATGGGATTTGTTCTTGGTGAGTTCTTCTAAAATGGGGCAACAGGCTGCACAGAGAGAGCAGAAATGGTGTTTGCCTTTCACAGGGCATGATTCTCTTCTGTTACCCAGGCAGGGAAGCACTGTGCTGGTGAAATTATGAGATGAGAAAAGAGTGTTTGGATTGTGCTTGAAGGTCAATTACAAATAATGTGTCTTTTGTGTTAGTAGTGAACTTATGGGGGTCAACACCACTGTGTTTATTCAGTATTTTCATTAGTACCTGGCAGAAGAATAGAAAACATGCTCAGGATAGGACCCAAGCTGAAGGACACAATCATGCCAACATGAAAACAATGGATGTTTCTCAGGGATGGATGAGCAGGACACAAAATTATTCCTTCCCTCTTCTCACCGTGGGTGAGGCTCCATCTGGTATCTTTCTTGTAAGGCACCACTTCTCACTGGACTTGCAGATGGGCTAAAGGACATCTGAAGAGCAGTGATGGGAGCTGCTATGGCCCACAGGTAAAGTTAAAGGCCCAGTGAAAGCTGGAGATTGAAGGAAGCACACTTGTCACCCTTAGTTATGAAAAAAACCTGTAGCATAGAGTGGGAATCACCTTCTTCCTCCATCTGCTGCAGAAATAATGGATTTCCAGCAAGGAGAAGCCAGATAGACCTGAGGACCATCTTTCTGATGGTATTTGGACAATCAGGTATCAGGGAGATGGCCTGTGGAAGCCATGAAGCCTCTGCAAGCAGAAGTTTGTCAGTGCAGGCTGGACAGGCACCTGCCAGGACGTTTGTGAAAGCAATGAAGTGTTTATAATTAGTCTTATTCAACATATTCCCACAGTCTGCATGTGCTATTGCTGTCTACATGTAATAGCCGCCAGAATACCCTCCTGTATCACTGACATTATAGACACAGTTTGATCTGACATGCACAAAATTCAGCAAGTATTTGATTTATATTGTCTGAGTAGCAGACACCCCATACAAATACATGAACACATATTTAGACTGTACTTGCAGCACAACTGAAAAGTCCGGCCGAAATCTAAACTCGTTCTGGGATTATGTTCCTGCCTGTTTGTTTTGGCATGAGATTTTGGGGTAGCAAGGGGGAGGATCTGTTTTAAACAGATATATATCATCTGCAGCCCTTGTAAGGCATCCAGCAGGAGCTGCTCATAGCAAGGGCCAGAGGGAGCTGCGGGGAGGGCGGGGCTGTTGTTTCACCAGCACTTCGGCCGCTGCTGCTCGCAGGAGCTCAGTTACACGGGAATGCTCTGCAGAGAGTAAGGCAGTGGCCAGAACTTGATCCTATCTCATCCTAGGAGGAAAAGTGGCCCCCCATTCCGAGAGCCACGCCAAGGTCTTCGAATCCTGCAAGCTCAAGCACTCAGGTTGAGGTCTTGAAATCCACCCAGCTCTGGAGTTTCTTTTGAAAGTTCTGCCTCTCTCTGCCAGGAAGGAGCACACATTTGGTTTACATTTGCAGGTTGAGTGTTAAGAAGAGCCCCTCAATCTCTTCAACAGGCTCCGGATGGAAAAGGAAAGATCCCCTTGATTAGTGTAGCCTGTGTGAGAGAAAGGATTGAGACATCCAGGGGTTGGTTTTCATTTAGTTTTTGCTTAGTACTTTTTCAGTCAGTCCCCTGCTAAATGCCATAAGAAAGACTATTTTAGTGCAAGCCACAAAAATTTCATTTTATTTTCACTTGGTTTTGCCAGAAAGCTTCCATATGAACACACGTGTGTGGGTATTGTATTTCCTTTCAGTGTATCTGGTAGCACTTGGAGATTTATAATGTGTACTGGGCTTCACTGTTTATTAATAAACCACAAATCCACTTCTTCTTTCCCAAAGTGGCGTTTGCTCCCTCCTTCTTGGGTACTAGTCCTGAGAGAATATCAGGGCACTGTTTTGTTTTCCCTTCTCCTTAACACACACACACAAACAAACACACACATCTAAACTCCAGTAATGTATTTTTGCTTTGATTTCAAAGGTGAATTTTACCACAGAGCTCACTTTGACAATGTGGAATGTTACCAGAAAACTACTGAGAGAAAAATTTAATCCAGCAGTATTCAAATACTACTCAAGAGAATAATCAGCCAAAAATTAAAGCTCCTCCCTATGACTCTATCATTCTTCATCTCTCTCTGAACCTATAGGGAGTGTCTTTTGCTATATGCACAGAACTCAACAGAATCCTTGTGCTGTTTCCTTACTTTCTGTGAAAGACATTGCTTTTCATGCAAGAAGCATGACCTCTCTTGCAGACCATCTTAGTCACTAGAACAGTGTTTGCCTTCCCCATGAAAATAGTATTTTTATTTTTCTTCTGTGTAGGTCTGATTTTTATAACTCCTTTGTGATGACTTAACTTTGTAAGAAGTAAAATATGTAATGCAGTACTAACATTTCCTAAGGTTGAATTAACAGATTAATATTTTATATTTCCCTAGTCAGAGAAAGCTCAACTAAATATTCCCCCACTAGTTGTTCATTTCCCTGTCTGTCTCAGTTAAAGGAAACAAAAAACAACAACCCTATGCCTTCTTCTGTATGTAACTGTATAATTACAGTCTCCCTAACCTCATTCTTCATCTCTTGATTCTGCTTTTAAGTGCCTCTTCTCAAATCCCTTTTAAATCCTACTTCCATGAGCAGTGTATTTTAAGGTGCAGAGCTAATTCAGCCGATCTGCATTTTCCCCACCACCTTTACTTGTCTGACCTAACCTCTACGAGCAAAGGACAGAATGTGGCTAAGGAGTGTATGTTGTTATTTCTACCAGAAAGAGTTCAAAAGTAGAGTATCTACTATGTTACAAAAGGCATTAAACATACAGGTTTTCTGTGGTTGTGAGGACAGCTCCAGTAACACTTCATGACAGATTTGGATGCAGAAATCTTAGACTTTGGTACCTTTAGGGAGTGAGAGAGATTTAAAGGTGGAAACCATAAGAGAGTAATTGATGCTAATGCATGCCTCAGCTGACTGTGGCTAGAATCATAAGGATGACATGTTAGTTACTTATATCCCTCATTATTAACCAAATCACATTGATCTGATTATTAATCAGTGGAGATGTCATGCCAGCACAGAGCAAGAAATTGCAATTTGCAAGATGATGTGATGGAGCTGCAGCTTTCCTGTGTACTTTTGACTGTGACCAAATAGGTCTATCACTTTGCTTGCTGTGGAGTTTTTCTGACAACCATAATAAACACAGGAAAAAACCTTAAACCCAAAATCATCTACACTTTTGCAAAACTGTTGAAGCACTCTGATCCCTCGTGAGGCAGTGCTACAGGGGAGCAGTCCTGGGGAGTGAGCCCTGGGTCCAAGCTGTGCACCCAAGCTTTGGATGTGATGCATGGAGGCTATTAGACACCTCCAAAACAGGCTTTACAAAAGCTGACACTATGGTAGTTAAGAGGAAAGGCTGGGGAGAAGGAATTAAGCCTAAACCCCATGGAATTTTACGCTTTGCTTGGGGCCAGACTCTCAGCAAAGCATCTCTGAGAAGCTGGTGCCACATCAGTGCAGAAATTTCTGATACAAAAAAAAGAGAAGGAAATCCTTCTCATTTTCCCCTGCCCTTCTAACACCATACAGTGATTAGAGCACTTAAGCTGGGTGTCAGAGATTCACTTTTTACAAATGGCATTAGGATTTGTGTGGCTCTGTACCCTGTAGCAATGTCTTAATGCCACGGGAAATACCCTGATCTGACAGCCTAAGGCATGCAGGCCTCCAGGGCTAGCCATGACTGAAAGTGGAGAAGAACAGGTGTGGATTTTATGTATGTATTTTTGTCACCAGAGGCATAAATTGCCTGTGCTGGAGACATAAGTATGTTATAAACATACATGTATGAGTGCTCCATTGTGGTTTCTGCCTCAGTTGTGAGAGTCATTGCCTAGGTTTGTAAAATTGAATAGATTAAGTTCAAGACACCACCAAAGGAAAAGGGCAGAAAAAACGATCTCAGGACCATAGCTAGAAACTAGACTGTAAAAACAGATAAATAAAGAGTCAAGTTTCGATGCTCATTTTAGTGAGGATCTTGTCTGGGGATCTTGGCAAGCATATATGAACAACTGTTACTCAAAAAAACACCACCACTTTTAATTGTGCGGGTTTGGGGAGTAAAGAGCTGATTCATTGTGTACCCTTAATGCAGGAAAACCAAACAGTAGAGGGGAGAGTAAGGTGTGAGAGACTGACACCCGAGACCCTGGTTTGGGAGATCAGTGTGTGGGGGCACTGAGAACCTGGGGTGGAGATCTTGCTTGACAGGAGGCATCTGGTAGAAGGCAGAGGCAGAGCAGGAGGCCAGGCTGCTACAGCTGGCAGCAGTCACCCAAGTACAATAAATGATCAGGGTTTAAAATGCATTCCTTGGCACCCCAGGCATTTGGAAAGGACTGTATTTGAGGGTATGCTCTTAGCCCATCATCAACTAAAACTAAGATGTCTCTTAATAATGTGCTAAAATATTTTCTTTCTCTAGTTATGTCATGATTTTATTGTGTTTGCTTGAGACAGAGGGGTAAGCCTGTAATACATGTGGATAGGACACAAAACCCAGTGAAGTTGTTTAGGGATGAGGACGCCATTTACCACAGCTCTGTGGAGAACTGCAGTGCCTGTGTGTACCAGGGGAGCTGAAGCTACATAAACCTAAGCAAAGATTAAGGTTAAGGAAGCCTAGTACTCATAAAAGCTGGTGCCCAGCTTCTCATTAACAGCACACTGGAGGCAGGACAGACTCAGTAAGGATGGAAACCAGTTATCCCTGCTGCCTGGAGAGACCCTCACTGGAAGTGACCTGACTTGCTCCAAACCCTCCAGGTTCAGAGGATGTGTCTTTCTGTTAAAATATCACGTGGTGCTTCAGTAATACTTTCCATCCTGTCAATCTACAGCCTAAGAAATGACCATGTATCTATGTAGAGTACTAAAAACTGGAGCCACATCACTTGTTTTCCTCCAAGCAGGAGAGACCCTTATGTGAGGCAGGCTGTGAACCTGCCCTGGCTGCAGGAAGCCTCGCAAGGCTCCACTTGGGTCCAGTAAAGAAGGCAAGTCATTTTTCTGGATGCAGCAGGAACAGTGCAAGCCCATGGGGATGGCAGCAGAGCAGCCTGGCTATAGGGTGGGATGGGAAGCTGGGAGAACTGGGAAAACCTTATTCCCATGGGCAGTGCTGGGAAGAATTCTGGGATGGTGTCAGCTTTGCATCTTGTCTCCGCTATTCCTGTGGCATCCCTGGCAGAGCTGCACACCATGCCAGCACATGCAGCTGTAAGGTCCTGGATCCTGGTAATCGCTTTAGGGATTTCCACAACTCTCCCCGAGCTCAGTTCAGTGTTACCAGCCCAATGCCAGCTTGCTCACCTAAGTGTTCAGGTACTGTAAATTTGGGATGTTGTTTTTTAAGCTGTGAATTTAAGCTGCTCCTCAACATTGCTTGCTTTTCTTTGTTTCTCCTCCTCTGGGTTTAACAGCTTATCTTTTCAAAACTTCTGTGGTGCTGGATTGATTTTTGGTTTGTCATCTTGGGGACCGCTCAGTAAAGCTCTCAGCCACCAAAGGTCAGGCATGCCATAGAAATGCCTATTAATAGGTCTTAGGTGCTGGTTGTGTCTAAACTGGCATTTCTTGGAAAGAGAAAGATTTCTTGGAGACCAGTGGCTCTCTGGACTACTGTACAGGTGCAGGGCCAGGCCATCATCCATAGGGTGTCCCTATGTAACCACACCTCCTGAAAATGGGGACACAGGGTGCAGGGGGATAGTTTAGGGAAGAAAATAGCTGTTTAGCCTCTGCTGCGTGTAGAACGAGGGTGCACTTGCTGTTGACACGCTGCAGGCTCACCCGGTGCCCTGGGAGTTGTCTCCTGCAGCCGGTGCCGGCGGCTCCCCGGGAAGCTGGGCAGCTGCAGCATCTTTGTAGGCATGGGCAGCTCTCCCCTTCCAAGGGGCGTCTGGGCGCCTTTATTCCGGCAAACACAGACGTTTAAAATAGGATTTCGTTCAGCCGGCCTAAGTGACGCCGGCTCTATGTATAGTCCGCGCCTGGGGCCGCCCAAGCGAAGACCATCTCGGAAAACGCGCAGGAGCTGGGCCTGTCCCGGGATGTGCAGGGGAAGCTCCCCCGCAGTGTCCGGACTGCCCGCCCTATGCCGCGGAGCGCTGCGGGGGCAGCTCAGCCCGGCCCGACCCCTCCGCCCC
>JANPWX010019386.1:30558-69748 GCA_024734555.1 Trochalopteron elliotii | reverse complement strand
TGCTCTTTTCTGCATAATCATTGGGATAAAATGGATCCCATCAATTGGTGTTCTGACAAAATCCAAGCTGTCATTTCTCAGCTATCCTTAAATTTTTGATATGCAGAAAACAGTGGAAAATACGTACATATTTCTGAGTGATATCATAAGGTTGCATCTCTCCCTACTCTTCTTCACTCACAGTAAATGGGGAGCTTTAGCAAAATCATCCTTCCCTGCTGCACTTCTTCCTTGATGCTGATTTTCAGTTCAAATAAACTTGCATCCAAGCCTAGATAGAACCAACCTGTAGAGAGTGAACTGCCTGACAGGAGCTCGTTCCCAGCATGAGTGAATGAAAATGTGGTTTTAACTTTTGTATCTCTTCCCACATTTTACTCTCTGGAGTTGCTGTCTCATGTTAGGTAAATAGATGAGAAAAGAACAGATAGCAAAGTAGAAAGCAATTGTAGTAAATTGTACTGCTAATATTAGAAGGGTATTTTTCATTGTTCTGTTCAAACCATGAGCATAAACACCTTATAAGTACAGGAATACATATGCAAATATACTTATTAGTTGTGTTTTCTTCCTAACTGCTATCATATAATCTATACCTGCCTTTAAAAATTAGTTTTGTGTGGATAGCATATAAAAATGATTTTTAAAGGCTCAAAAATTGATATTTAAAACTTAGTTTTAGTTGTTCCCTGTTCAGCAGGATGTATGTTCTACATCACTAAGTCAAGAAGTCAACTTACAGTGTAATATGCAGTACATAGGATTTACTTATGCTGATGCCTTTGCTGGGGATTTCATAAAGAATTTATCCAGTTTTTGTGGGGAATACTGGAATGTTCCAAGAACGAAACAGGCTCTAACATTTGATCTAGTAAATCAGCCTACAAATGGAAGTAAGTGTGACCTTGTGTTCAGAACTGTGGCTACTTAGGAAATATTTCAATAGTGCAGAGCCTTGGTACCAATAAAAGTTCATGGTGGCCTTAATGACTCCTCCTGCCAAGGATGATTTCCTGAGCCAGTATTTCAGTGTTAACTCCACAGATTTCAGAGCACGTGGGTATGGCTTATTTCCCTTTCCATGATGTGTCCCATGCTGGATGCTGTGTTGGTAAGGAAAATGCCCAGGTCTTTAACTGAGCAGATGTATAGCTTAAATCCCACATAGGTCACATTGCCCTCTTTCTGCTTATGTCCATGGGATTCCCCAGGACCAGTCTGGTGGGAGCTGTGGGCTTGGCAGGCACAGCACGTTCCACACCTTGAGCAGCAGGGATGGGTTCTTCCCGAAAAACTAGGGCAGCCCAGCAACTGACTCAGTTTAAGAAGTTGGGTGCCCTTGTCTGATTGTTGGCAGTAGCTTAGGAATTGAGGGGCAAGAATAGTGTGATGACAAAGGAGGTATTTATGCACTTCTCTAGGAGTAATGATTGTTCAGATTGTTGTGGTAGCTCTCTAACAATCTATATCAATGATGATTTTCTGGTTTTGTTTGTTTTTTCCACAGGGATGAGGAAGAAGAATTATGCTTCTTTAACTTGAAATACACTTGGTAACTCTTCAACATTAGTTCTAAAAACTGCTTCTACAGTTTTCTCAATTTTTTTGCTTCATCATACAAACCAAGCATGTAAGTTTCCTGTTTTCTCCTAAATGCCCCCCTGTTTTGGAGTATGCCTACATTTAATTATGTGAGCAACACTAAATTACTGCATTATTTTGTGCAAAGTTCTTTTTGTACTGCAGCCGATCTGCAGGCTTTAAAGTATTGCCTCTGTGCTGGTAGCTAATGGTAGTGATGCCACTACAGCTGTCTGTAAAATGCAGGGTGTAAATGCAGCAGTGTTTCAGTGTGGATCACCACACAGCTTCATTCAGGTCCCTGGAATGTGTTGTGATATCCAGTGCAGCCCTGCAGCGCTTCAAAAATATAACATAAAGCCCTCAGCTCTCTCCTATTGCAGTAAATTAGGGTCTTCCAGGTAGGTTTTAGTCACAAGTTGCCATCAGGTGTTTTTTCGTGCTCTCTGCTTCTCACTTAGAATTGCAAATGAAGAGAGCTGTAGTGTTAAATTTATCTTTAGTGTTTGTTTCTTGGTATGGTTCAAAACAAACTCTGTAAATGTCAGAAAACACATTTGATTGCTTTAATTTTTTGTTTGCTCCTCTGTACTGTGTTGAATATCACAAGTTGCCTTAATTATGACAGCGTTTAAATACTGGGAAACCAGAAATTGAATGTAATATTTTAAAATCCTGGTTCTAAAGGAGAGAACAGCATTTCTTTTTCTTTAAGACTGCAGTCTATTCTTCCTTAAATTGCAATATTGTTGAAAACATAATCCTAGTCACTGTCCTGGGAGAGGAATTTTTAAATGTTACAGCCCCAGTACCATGTAGTTGTTTCTTTAGGTGTTTGACAGGTTTATCTGAGGGCTACAATTACAATTTGCTAAGAAAATATTTACCTTTTGAACAAGAAAATATACAATAAGATTACTGACAGTGCAGTAATTTATATGTCCAACTCTACTCAAACTGATTGTTTTGTTATCAGCAACTAGTTTGTCTCAGGAAAAGAGAATTGTTATTGTGGCAGTAAAACAAAAATTCAATAGTCTGTTTCCTGCCCAAAACTTTGGTTAAGTGAAGCACTTGGGGAAGCAACTAAATGTAAGAGCAAACTTAAATTATATAACATAAAACTTACTTGAGGTAACAGATTATAATTTTAAAGTCTAAATACAAACCCCAGAAGTCTTTATTTAACATTTGCCCATAGGCAGGATTTTCTTACACCTGTTCTCAAGGTTTCCTGCAGCTAGGGAAGTTTCAGTGTTTCCCATTTTTAAAATAAGCCCTGGGTTTTCATTTTCCTGAGTAACTCACAAGGTACAGAAAGCTCAGGTAGAACTGTCTTTAACCATATGTGTGAGGTTGTATTTCAATGCAATTTATTTGTTTACAGGCACAAATTGTAATTGCCCTCAGGATGAAATGCACTGAAAGTGTGCAGATAGCGAGTGATTGCTCATTCATTTTCATCATTGTAGAAATCCAGTGAATATTCTAACCCTTTCTAAAGAGCTTGGTGTGCCCAGCTAGAGCACACATAATGTAAGGCTAATCCCTGTGCTCCTCAGCTGTATAGTCTGCATTACAAGCTTTAACTTCCCACTGGGATTCGGGCTGACTGCCTCTTAAAGGAGATGGATGCTTCTCCACCTTTCTCATGACTGATAAGTCCGTAGGTGTTGTGATTAGAGTATCAGTGTTAAACAGAACAGTACTTGGGACTGCAGGGCAGTGCAGGTACCAGAGTAGATGGCTCCCTGTGACACACAGGTGTGCAGGACGTTCACTATAATACTAGCATCCCTGTTCCAAAATGTTCCTGTCCTACCTTTTCCTATATCGGTGCTCGGAGCAGAGTTTCACATTGCAGTTTACAAGATATAGGTTTGCACACACAACCTCAGGTTTACAGTTTCACCCGGTGTACTTGAAAGGAAAAAAAAAAAGCATAGAAAACAAGTGCCCAGGATTTCAACATGTATTTGTTGGAGGGAAATTTTGCAGGGTTTTTACTTTCGCTGCCTGTGGAGATGAAAGCAATGAAATGAGGGAATACCAACAGCTATTTATTTTCTCAGGGGAAGATTACTTCAGTGGAATGTGTCAATCCTAATGTCAAACAGTGTTTACTTGATTTTGTCAATTACTGAAAAGACTTCTTGTTTGCATCAAGGAGTCAGTTTTGCAAGGTGCTTCGTTTCGCAAACCCAGCAACGCCTTCACATGCATCTCCAACTTCAGATATCTAAGCAGATTCCTGGGGACTTCAGTGGAAGGATTTTTTCCTTCACCCATCTATGCAAAGCTTTGCTGAACTCATCCCAGAGTGCTGAGAGCCTTGCAGACCTGAGCACCAGGTTCTTCACTTTACAGAACCCGAGCTCTGGGCTTGAGTCAAGCCAGACCCAGCAGATAATTCTACAAAAGGTCACCAGAAAAATACTCTGGTAATATGGTGCTCCTCCATGTATACCCAGTGGTGAATTTCTCCAGTGGATGGGGTGCTGTGTAACCACATATCTTGGATTAGAGTCAAGCCCTCCATGTCAGGGCTCACAAGCTGCTAGTATTATATGTTTCACGGTGCAGTCATAGTATGTTACAGCTGAAATTCACCCCATATGCAAAGCAGGGCAAAATCCTGTGCACCACTCAAGTTCCCTCCCAGCCCTGCTGTCAGGGTTTGAGGGCTGCACCAGCCAACTGTCCATGCATTTTAGGTCAGGATACAATTAAAAGTTTGAGCAGGACTGGAGTGATGCACCAGGATGTTGTTCTGTTCTTTTGCAACAGGGTTGGTTTCACTCAGTATCAAATTTAGCCCTTGGTGAATCAATTGGTGAATGATTTGAAATGTATTTATGGGTTGTGTGGGGTGTTTTCCACCCTTGTCTGTTTTCAATGCTACCTTTATTCTTTAGTGTTGATGGCCAAAGTGTCATTCCTTATGCTTATATATTGCAATTAACTTGTGGCCTAAGAACCTGAGAACACATACTTCAAAAATGCTTGTGCTTTTTTTTCACCTATTTCTTTTTTTTTTAAATTTCTTCTTTTTTCCCCCCTCCCCTTTCTTTTTCCTCTCATTTTTAAAGGGGTGGGTTAGTTATTTGTGTAAAGATATTTAAAAGTGCAAATGTGAAGTAAGGATAATGACTGTTAAGAGGATGTGGGTGGTATGTCTGATGAGAGAGGGGTGGGCTGTAAGGCAAGGGGGAAAATGCCG
This sequence comes from Trochalopteron elliotii, assembly GCA_024734555.1. Taxonomy (NCBI): domain Eukaryota; kingdom Metazoa; phylum Chordata; class Aves; order Passeriformes; family Leiothrichidae; genus Trochalopteron; species Trochalopteron elliotii. The sequence continues at coordinate 64,947 of JANPWX010019386.1, read as the reverse complement.
TGAACGCATCGTGTTGATGATTGTTGCCTGTGGAGGAAGAATTAAGAAACAAAAGATGTGTAACTGGAGAGAAATGGACTCTTGGAGCTGCTCTCAATGGAGACAACACTGTGGCAAGTGTGTAGCCGAAACCCAAAGTGATCCCACTGCAGGGTGCCATGGGCCTGGGATTGAAGGACGGCGGAGTCGCTCTGGGAATTGCACAGTGGGAACACTTCAATGTGTCACAGCCACAGGAGAACAGACTGTCTGAAACTGCCAAGTACCAAAGTTTGTCACTGAATGAGTTGGCATTTGTATTATGTTTGTTTTGTTGGGTTTTTTTCTTGAATGTTATGATAAATAAAATGTATTTTTCAGTAAAAGACACACTGCAAGTAAGCTGCAGTCCTGCTTGTTTGTATATTTGCAAAGTTACCTTGGCTGTTATGCAGAACAAGTGAAAACAGAGGCATTACTTGGTTCAACACGTATACAGCAACAGAAGAAAGGATTTCACCAGAGAGCAGATCAAAAACCCTGCACTCAGAGTCTCCCTGAGTTTGTCCCAGCACTGAAAGTCTCTTTCTGACCTGATCTCTCTTTATTCTTTCCTCTTAGGACAAAGGCAAGTTGGCATTGCTTATTTTATTTACCCAAGTATAATTTAAGAAAGAACTCCCCAGTTTCAGTGAACTAACTTTGACTGGTGTATGGGTTTGGGTATCCAAAGAACTGCATCTTTGTCTGTTGTAATGTGTTCAGAGAGAGTGACTGGAATAGCTTTTTTCTGCTCACTCTCCATGTCATTTTCATTGCCTAATATTGCAATACAAGCAAAGATAAGATGAGTTTATTAGTGGATGGCATTATTGCTTGAACTATTACTAGGAAAAATCTTTTGCTGCTTTAGTGTGTTCCTTTTATCTTCATGGAGATTGAGAAGATTTCTGTTGTTAAGTCCAAGTGTTTAAAAAAGCATGAGTCAAACACCGAAAAATCCCAAAACAGACTTAGAAACTAAATTATTACTTTTGCAGTTTAAAAGAACACTTTCACTTCTCAGTTTTCAGTATGTAAGGGGCACATTAAAATGGTCTTTCCTTTTAACCATGTACCTGAGATACTTAAAGGAAAACAGATTCCCACCTCATCATTTATCTACAAGCAGTACGGTATGAAGACATCTGCTGTGAATTTGCTTATCATTCCAGATACGGCTACATGACCTTCTCACTTTGCTAGAAGTACAAGTTCACTGGTAAAACAGTGCTTTGGTGTTTGTGACTTTCTCCTTCCCTCTCTTTCCAGATTCGTTGGAATTTGTACCTTAGCACTGCATCCACAATAGATATCATTAGTGGCTTCACTCCTCATGTCTAGGCAGTGATTCCCATACAGAGACACACATGGCAGCCCCAAAAGACTTAAGATTGGAATGAGAACAGATGTTGAAAGGAAGAATGGGGAAGAGGGAGGAATGAACTGGGAAGAGTGCAGCCCCACCGGCTTAGCTGAACAGGAGCAAGCTGGCTTACCAGGAGATAAAAGGTGACCAAAACAGACACAAAATAATAGTGGGTGTGTAGAGCAGAGAGAAAGGCCTTGGATCACTTTGCTAAAATCACAGAAGTCTGAAATTGCAAAGGGACCTGGGGTTGTGAAACAGGAAATTTGGGAACTCTACTTTTCTTGAAGGAGAGCTCCTGGAGCCTGATTTCAGTGGAACTCTGTTACAAGATCTTCACAGCACCGCTAGTTTCTCACAATAGATGGAAAACTTAAGCTGAAACCTCTACAGAAGAGAGGCCAAAAGTAAATAAACTGAGAGACATGAACTTTAACCTTTCCCTAAGAGGCCCAGTCTTGCAACCAGTGTTTGTCCAGCCACAAAGTGCCTCACACCACACAAATCCACTGAAATTAGAGTAGGAGGATTTCTTATGATACCTTAAACAAACTGAAAGGTGGAATATGTCTGGGATTTTTAGGGATTGTTGGAGAAAATCTTGTAAGTTTCTACAAAGTCATTAAAATATCACTGGTAAGAATGACGAGACCAAAACAGTAAAAGTGCAACTCTATTGTCAAAAGGAGTAGGAACAATGTAAAATGAGAAGCAGATTATTCCCTGATGTCAGATCTAAACAAACTATCCAAACATAGAACATAACACTAAAAAAAACTTCAAAAAAGGCACCTATTTTAGAATTGCTGGCCCTGGGCTTGTCGCTATTGAGAACATGTAATCTACCTGCCAAACCAAAACTGTATCCCTATATATATGAATGTTTTTAAGAGTAGATGAAAAATACTCTTAAAAAATTAGCACTCCTGGAAACCTGAAGGGGAAAGTTTCCATGTCTCTATTGCAAGTGGGTTGCTGTTTGGATTTAGCTGGATTATCATTGCACTGTTCCTTCTGTGGCTTCCAATTAGAAAAGACCAAGCTTTTGTTTGCTTCTCTAAACTTCGTGTGTGAATTATTGTTTAATTGCTACTACTGCTGATTACTTAAAAGTACATTATTAAATACGTATTTTACATCTTGATTAACCCCCACTGATCTGATAAAGAGAGCATTTGTTTTGTTTGTAACCCTAAGTGTGTTTTCCCTTCAAATGCAGGCTCGAGAAATGTATTCATTTCACCTTATTTTTAGAAGTTTGTTACTTTTGTTGTTTCCGTAGCTATGGAGCCCAAGTAAGGAAGCCATGGCCTTCCATTACCCAGCTGCTGGACTAAACCTCTCCTGGAATCCCCATTATGTCCAGCTGTTGGGGTCAGATAGCTTCAGAAGCATCTGCTGCCAGGGGGTATCCACGAAGCCACGTATCACTTCAGAAGGAGCAGTGTGGGTCCCAGGGGCTCTGTTTAAGTTCCAAAGCTGTGGGAGGTCCACAATTTCCCTTTACAGGCAGGTTCTTCAATTTGATAAAATTGAGAAGGGATAAGCCTTGCAGGGGGATTGCTGGTATCAGACAAAGACCTTACAAATATCATTTGAATTATCTAGTACCTTTTTATTCTGATTTTGGGTTGTAAATTGATAGGCAAGCCTGGCAGACTGGGGCTGAGGTGTCATCTGTTGATATCTCAGCTCTTTCCAAGTAAAATAGTGATGGCAGCTACTTTATTGTCCACCTATATTTAGGGTGTCAGGTCACTGCAGGAGGAGACTGCCTCTTGATAGTTGAGTAAGTAGCTCTGCTCTTATTTTTGTTTTGTGTGACACAAAGAGCAAGTAGTAACCACAAATGCAAAAGCTTGTCTTCAGTTTGTTTCTGAAACAGTAGTGGAGGTATCAGAGTGTCTACAACACAGAGGGTGCAGATGTGAGTGGATGTTGAGGGCACTATTGACCCTGAGGAGGAGTGCCTGGGTCTCACCTCCCCTCTGGGCACAGGGTTTGGGCAGGCACCTCCAGCCCGTGGTGCATCCAGCTGGAGGTCTCCTGGCTAGAGAGGAAGCCCAGGACAAGTGAATACCAACTTAAGTTATTGCTTCGTATTGTGAAGGTGAGTAAAATTGTTCCTCTTACCCCAATCAACACCATTCCTTCCCCAATGAGAGGCTTTCCCTACCCAGAAAGTAACAGGCAATAAGACTGGAAACAATTTCTTCACACTGTATTTTTACCTGTTTTATTTAGGCTTTGACTAGAAATGTGCCAACATTTTCAGGAAAGAAAACAAGCAGACTATTTCATCCCACTGACAGTTTGATTTTTGCAGATTTCTGCACTCTTGGTTTTTTACAAAACAAAAGAATTTGGATTTTTTTCTTAATCTTGTAATAAATTTTTTTCATGACAATTTATGTGTTTTTTCTGCTTGCATTTGAGTTTGGAGTTTTTTTTTTTAAAAATTGTTCTTGGCTTTTTATTTTACGTTTTTATGAACAGCACTTGCCCACCTTGTCCTATAAAAATTAAATTAGATGGATCAGAGATCAGCTGAGCTGGGGTATATTATTTTTTAATCTGCAATACTGATGTAAATGTAAAACATTTTTTTTTTTTACAGATCCTATGAAGACACTGCTTGAACTGTATAAGTAATTTTAATCAGAGGTCTTGTCTGAGTAGTGATTATTTTTTTGCATTGAAATACAAACCTAACTTACCCAGAAGAAAACATTCTGGCTTGGCACAGGCTTTGCTAGACTGTACATCCAAAATTTAAAATCTATTTCTTCCAAGATTCTTTTCTTCTTCGTGGTTCAGAATTGCCTTAGGGGGTGCTAATTTTTTTGAAATGCATCTGCCCTGCCTTGATTACACACAGGGACAACAATTTTGAGGAGGCAACCTTGATGAGCAGTCAGTGTTGGCTTAACTGTGCTCCTGCTTCCTGTAGCTACAGAAATTATACCATTGATTTCAATGAGAACAGAATTAAGGAACTGTAAGTCCTTCTGGAAACATAACCCCACACTGTTTATCAATTGTATTTAACTACAGCAGTTAATAAAAAAACCTCCAAAAGATAAATAAAAATGACTGAGTTCTGCCTGCTTAAAAAAACCCACTAAATCCTTTAAAATAACGTAAAATAAAATCTGCTTTTTTTGTAGACAGGAAATACTAAGTAAGCAGGAATTCATGCTCCTATCTGGATGTTAATTGTACTCGAATATTTCAATGGGGATTGGTCATAGGCCTAAAACACCTAAATACTTTAAAATACATTTATAAATAATCATTCTGTATACATCATAATTGTTCTTCCTGCACATTGAAAACACAGACTTCTGTATTTCCCAAGAAAGCAAAATGAAGGATTACTTTTGCTTTCGGCACAAAAAAGTAAAAATGAAGAACAAGCACCGCCCTTAAGGGAGTGCACGGAATCCCAGCAAATTGGTCTTTATTTGCCTTAGGGTTTTTTCTTTTTTTTTTTTTTTACAAAAGTTTTAAATATAGGTTAACATGTAAACACTGTGCACGCACTGAGAGTTTGATCCTGGCCCGTTGAAATCAATGGCAAATTTCCCATTAACTGCAGCAGTGCAAGGTCAAGCTCCAGGCTGGTAAGGTACGTGCAGGCCTAAGTCATTGAGGGATTCAGGAAAGCAGGAGCTCAGGTCCTGCTCTCAAAACCAGCTGCCAGCAGAGTCAGACTTTGCGCCGAACACCTTCTTGCACATGTTGGAGTTTTCCTGGTGGAGAGGGTATTCGTTCCCTGCCAGCGTGGCTGCCTTCCCCCTGCGGGCAGTGTAGCGCCTGCCGGAGGGCAGGCTCTCGTACTTGGTCATGTGAGTCCTGCAAAGACACGGCACCGGCCTCTGCCATTAGCAGGTTTGTGCAGAGCTTGCACCCTGTTACAAACACCTGGCACACAGGTCAGGTGGCACTTCCCCAGTGAGCAGATACAATCAGCAGATGTTTTAGTAGCTGCAGAATAGGAGGCACTGTTTTCTTAGGATTTCCCCAAGATTCTTAAGGACTTTGATTCCTCTCAGGTTTTTAACCACCTTTTGGATGAGAAAAACCTGAATGGAAATCTGGCACGGACCCTGCAAATGTTATCTTCCTTAGGTCATAGCAAATTAGGAGACAGCAGTAAACCCAATAAACCCAATTTAAATGCTATTCTTTGGCTGCTGAAAAGCATCTTCTTAACCTTATTGCACAGTTTAGTTTTCAGGAAAACTTGTGCCTTGATAAAGTATGATAGAACAAAATGGCTGCAAGAGTTTAACAGACCAGGTACTTTTAGCTTTTACTTTTGACACTAGTAAATAGCAGATGATGAAGAAAACTTTCCACTTTGGCTCATTTATGGCTTTGCACTTGCTCTCTCAGTGTAATAGAGAACTACTGCTGGCAAAGCCTGAGGTCACCATCAGAACTGACTGCACACGAGGGCACTACTGTCCTGCCGCTTAAATTAGTTCACTTGCAAAATCAGATTTAAAAATTGGAAGAGCACATTCAGAGTTGATCAGTTGTGATCTTCAAAAAGGTTATTTCTGAATCTCAGGGGTGAGGGACATGGAGGAATGGGTTAGCAGAGAGGTCAGTGTGCATAACAGCCTGCACTGCACCTGATTGTATTAGGCTGGAATTTGGCCTCAGTGGTTAATCTCTTGTGCCTGTGAAAACCAAAAGTTCCAGCAGCTGGCTGGAAGGACACCTCAGAAAGTGTGTGCTCTTAGTTCTTACCTGAATGGAGAGTCCACTCTGTCCATCTGCATGCAGACCAAAAATGGGTACTGTGAAAACTGCACTGTGGAGATGAAGTCTAAAGCTGTTTCTGCTTCCAGAGTGGTTTCCATACCAGTGTTTACAAAGAAGGAATCCACCTCGGTGTTACCAGCTACAAACACGGCTATCCTAAAAAAAAAAATCAGACATTACGATTACTTCAAAACACATTAAAAAAGAGGAAATTGAATTACGAACAGTCCTACCATACATACATAAAAACTGCCCTCAAAGGAGCCTGTTCTTCACATAAAGGTACATAAATTCACATGATACTAGTGGGAACTGGTATTATCCAGGTGGAAAGGAAAAGAGAAGTACAAACACTCTCCCATGCACATAACTATTTAATTCTATTTATTTAATTGCTTAATTCTAACTCATCTTCAAGGTCTTTTATACTTAAATTCATTTCATTGGTGCTACCATGGCTCAGAAGCCTGAGCTGTCTACAGCCACAGCATGTACTGGGAGTATCTCACCGGTTCTTGACGTTGGTTTTGGATTCCCGGTACCACAGGCTGAACTCCATCCCTCCAGAGATGTCAATGGCCAGTCCCCCCATGAACTCCGCACTGGCTGTGGGCCCAGACTGCAGCTGGATTTCCTGGAGCCATGGAAAAGCACAGGTCACTCACTGCAGACCTCAGAGGTTTCCTTATTCCCTTGGGTACTGCCCTCACACCTCTTGTCATTTTGCAGGAACAAAAAGGAACAGAGGGATTTTTTGAAAGGATGGACAAAACAGCCTGATGTACCTCCCTCCCTCAAAAATGGGATGAAGCTACAGCAAGGTGCCTTGCATCCTTCCCCTCTCCCTGTGTGCCAGCTGGCATAATTTCTGCACAGTGTCACTGCAGGGAATATCAGTCTCCAGGAGCTACCAGACAAGCCACCCATGGAGGCTGTGATGGCAGTCCAGCTAAATCAGATTAAACTCCTTGCTGGAAGCCCAGTGCAGGTGCAGTAGGATGCTGCCACTTGTGTAGTGGCTCCAAACCCACCAGATGAGAGGAATTATGTCTTCAGTGACCAGGTGACCAAACCCATCAACTAATGCACCTTAATTTGCATTTAATGCATTTTCTATCAAATATCAAATGTGCTCATGGCTTCATGAAACTTGTAAGGCTGGACTGGAAACACATCCATAAAGTCCATTTCGGAAGTGGTAACATAGCTCAGGGTCATGGCAGTTCATTACTTTTAAGGTTTGACACACAGCCAAAATTTTGAGGTTCACCCAGACTGGCAATCCAGCTCTCTTTATATAGTAGTCCTGCTTCCCTAAGAACTGGTGGATTAATTCACCATTTAAAAAGAAACATTAATTTGGGAAAAGCTTATTTTGGTCATGTGCCTCACATACAGGACACTTGCTCCAGTCTCACAGATGGTTTTCTCCCTCCTTCCAGGTTTCTGTGCCTGTGGTATTCTCAGCACCTGTAATGTTGCAGGCCTTTATAGGACACGTGGGAATGTGAATTTCCTCCCCCTTTTTGATGTCCAGGCACCCTAGAAGTCTCTGTTCTCTTCTTAGCTATTCAGTAGTCCAGTGGCTCCAACTAATGCTGTCCCAAGATTTAAGAAATAAGCAAGCAGAGAGCCAGTCTTAACTTCCTAATCCCTGTAGCAAGGAGCAACACTGGGGAAGGTTTTTGTTCAGAACATTAAAGTTATTCAGATGTAATCAAAGACTTGGATAATTATGGTAGCTGTACATGGTTACTTCACCTTTTAGGGTAAGTTAACTATCCTTGAAATTATTTCCTTGACAGAACCAGCTTGGCAGAGCTGTCTTGGCAGTCAGTTGATGCTAAAGTGGGCTCAAGATTTAAAGAATGCAGTGGCTGGCTGTGGCTTATAAATCCAGCATGACCCCAGCAAGCGTGGTCATATGATGCTCTGATTTCTTATTTTCACCCAGGTTAAAATTATGGATTGAAATTGTGGTCTTTCTGAAATCAAAGGGAGTTTTTATACTGACTGAAATGGGGCATAAAATACTTCCCTTGTTGGTCTGTTTAGGTGTGGACATAAAGCTTGTTTTACTTTATTTTACTTTGCTTTTAATTGGGGCTGGATTGGTGGGTAGCTGCTAATGAGTGAGGAGGTAACAGTATACATGCTGGCAGAGATATGTACACATAACCAGAGGAGTAGATATTTTTAGATGTATTGTCAAATTGCACCCAAGAATATTAAAGTAGGCTGGGTTTACAAAGGCTGCATGGTTCAAGACTTAAATGCTCCTAGAATTAAGCTGCATTTGTCACTGAAACCAGCAGAGAAGCTAAGGAGCACTTGTCTTGTGTTTTACTAGCTCATCTATTTCCTTATTTATAGCTCAGCCCTGTCCCTCGTCTCATGTGCAAACCCAATCCAGGCTGATGGGAGGTGTAAATCACAGGGACCCAGCCTCCTCAGGAGAAGTATTTTCCTTTCCTTTCCTATTTTAAGCTTTGTGTCTCATTTGCAGTGGAAAATGTGATCCAAAAGATCAGAATCACTCATTTGTTATGGTTTAAAATGCTGAAATGTGCCATGTTTCAACAAAAAAGTGTCTTCATGTACCACACTGTAACGCAACCTTACTGTAACGCAACGCAGAGATGGCTGCAAGAAGCATTTCTCTGGGAACTGGCTACCTTCCACTGGGGTCTGGCTTGCAAGTGGCTTCTCTGATATTAATACAGTATTTAGTTTCTCTGGGCTTCTGGCAGGTGTGTTGCCTAGGAGAACTATTAACACTGCTGAACTTTAATGCAGGTGAGTTAGGAGTCTCGAAAACAGTTTTATGAGAGCTGTTTATTTTATAGCAGGAATATAACTTCTGGTTATTCTTAGCCCTCAAACAACACTGTGACCACATGGAAGTGCCAAAACCATGTTGATGTGCTGTTGAGTTGGAGCGTAGCTATAAGACCATTGTCAGAAAGATGGGCTGTGCTTAAAAGAAAGCTCAGCCTGAAGCTGTGTTTAACAGGGCTTTAAACCACTCCTGCCCTTGTGGGGTGTGGAGGTAAGACACTGCTGCTGAGGCTTCCAAAAAGGCACTGACTGACTGAAAACACTGCACCCTGATACTGTTAAAAATGGCACAGAGTCACAGCCCTGGCTGCCCCAGGCTTTTGAGACGTTCTCCAAAGACGAGGGGTGGAGAATTTGCTGGCAGGCAGAGCTCTAGGGGTGCCCAGCCAGCTGATACAGCCAGAGTATGTCTGGAGCTTGGTGCATGCACAGCAGTTGGAAATATTTAGTTCTCTAAATGCTCCCTATGCTCAGGACTAGACATGATTATCTTTCTCACCTCTGCGGTCTGTTTGTTAAATAGGTCATGGTAAAGTTTCTGCCCATAATCTGCGTGTGAACTGTAAAGCACTGTTGGAATGAGCTTTAGTTAGCCAGTTTGGGCACTACTTGGGAAGTCCTCTGGACTTAAAATACCATTAGAAGGAACGGAGTTGGGTTCTGGATGGGGAAATCTGTCATGTGCAGAGGGTGTTTCTGTGTAATTTTGAGCAGAGTGGATTGTCTCATCATCTACTTTTGACATTTTCTTTTGCCAAGAATTAAAAGGGAAAAGCCAAAAGTAAAGTTTGAGACTGCAGATGTTTCATGAGCTGAGCACAGCTGTTAAATCCACAGATTCTAAGGAAATACCTGCTTGGGAAGAGCAAAGACATCAAACCAAGTGCTGACCCAGCATTTTGAGAGAGATGTCTAGATTCTTAGTCCTCCAATAACACATTATGTAGCCAGTTATATTTATATGTGAATCTATTTATGCACAAAATTAGCAAATCATTTGGGATGGCAGTTGCATAAAAACTGTGTAATGCTCATTTTAATTCCTTGTTTTGTCTAGAAATAAACAGTTGAAATTTGGAGCTCTCAGCACTGTTCCTTGAAGGATAGTTATCTGATTCATTCACCTGACAATTATTGCCTAACTGGACACAAGGTCCCCGGACAGCTTGTGAAGAGGAAAACTTAGCTGGTCACATGGGAGAGTACTGTATTACAAGAAACTGTGGGAGGGGAGTTCATAGCTGAAAGCAATATGAATTTTCAACAGGAAACTCAGTTGTATTTGCTTTTATTCAGTGTCACTTTGTTTTCTAGAAGATCTGTTCTCACCTTTGTGCTAGGTTGATTTTCATGTAATTTTATTCTGGTTTTTATTACTCATGACTTTTCTATTGCTCTCCTAGTAAAGGTAACCAGGTGTAACACTGGTCAGGTTTATCAGCATCGAAAAGAAAGAAAATAAGGTGTCCTACAATAGCAGCATGGGGGAGAAACCATCTGTGCTTAAGAGACAGAAAAAGAAGCAAATAATGTGCTGTTAGTACCTGCAAGAAATCTGTGAGGAGGACGAGTCCTTTCACCACGTTCATGGCATCTCCAGTTGCCGAGAGCATTTTAGACATTAAATCACCATACCCCTGGAAAAATGTCACTGGCCTGAGCTGGAAATCAAACAGAATGGCTGACATGCCAGCAAAGGAGTCCAGGTTTTCCTCGCCTTCATCAGGAGTTGCAGCTATTATGGACTCTAGACCCTGAGCTTCGATCACCACCTACAAAGGAACAGTGATACAGAATCAATTAAAAAATCCTGCCTGACTCAGACTATTAACAGCACCACCATATTTTCTGAAGGTCTAAGAGCCTAATTCTAATTTATGTAGTTACAGAGGAAAAGGTGTGAGGTTAAGACTTAATGGAACTAGGTAGAGCACCTAGAGAAATGGAAAATAAAATAATCTCATGCCATGTTTTTACCCTTTAGGTGCTGAGCAGGATTTACCCACATGCAGATCACAATCTTGAGATTAGTTTTCTTTCAAATAGATTTTCCTTTATTCATATAACTATTTTTCATGGACAGTTGGGAGGAAAAGCCAGAGATGTTCCACAGCAAAATTTTTGTCCTGCATAAATTTAGGAGAATTATAATACTGAAGGTTCTTGCCAATATTAAGAAAAGTCTAAAACACAGAGATTTAAATCTCTTTGATTTGTACATTTGTTCTACTCTTTGAATTTTCATTCTGTGATGTACCTGAACTGGGACCTGATTTTCCAAACTCACAAAGCTTTTATTGATTACATCAGATAAACAGCATAAGCTTTACACAGACACAGAGCTTGTTGCATGATGCAGAACAAAACACTTGTTTTGTTTATGGCAAACATGTCACATTGTGGGGTTTTGCCCTGTTATTGGTTTTCCCCTGTTACTGGCTTGTTCTCTGCCCAGTGCAGCAAACCTTATGGTCTGAAGCATTAGCTGAATTGATTTAGAAGCTGTAAGAAAAGGAGCACAGACTGGCTCAGTTATTATGCACAGTGTAGCAGTTACCTGGATGGCATGAAGTTCAGCGTTTCTGTCGAACACATGGATGTTCATGTTACTTCTCCGTAAAATGCCAGAGCCGGAGTAGAGGATGTCGAGGCTGTATGTGGATGACACATCAGGACCACCTTGATTAAAAAAGAAAGAAGGTACCTGTGACTAAACTAGTGGATTAATCAAATGTTTGGGAATACAAAGGGGGTTCAAAGGCAGTTTCATGGTTACATACGTGTGATATATCCGGTGTAGGCAGAGGAAGAGCCCATCTTGGAGAAGCGATCGTAGTTATGGACACGCATGTCTTTCAGAACTTGCCGAATTGTTTTGCTGTGGTATTTCAAAACAAACAAACAAAACCACTGAGATGCAAAAATGTTACAATACCAAATGTATTGCTTCTGAATTTCAAAAGTAAAAGATCAAATTTGAGAGAGGGTGAATTTCCCAGTAGGAAAGAGGGTCTTCAAAACCCTTTCCTTTTCCCACTAAAAATCTGCCCTAACCCAGAGTCTCTCCTTCAATTTCAGGTACTCCCTGCAGTCATAGGAAGAAAGGCAAGCAAAGGTCTTGATTGCAAATGAGTGGTTTTGAGAAGAAGATAAATACTGATTATTTTCATTCTCGCGCTGTGATGTTTAAAATTTTTCCACATCACTGTTCTTAAAATATAAAAGCAAAAGATCCACTGAGAGAATTAAGATCAACAGATTATATTTTTCACAGTAGTGCAAATCAGATGCCTAATTATTTTTTGCACCTGTAAAAACGTGAATAGCTATTAAAAGAATTACATTGAAATAAAGGGATTTATTCTGAAAAGGGACATAAAAATAAGGTATCCTTTTATACTGTCCTTAAGTTTTAATAATTCATGAGAACCCGTGTGTTCTTTGTAAGGAAGGACTGTATTTATTTACACTGAACTTAATGTACCTTGAAGGCATTTCAAAGTGCAGTATATCTTGGATCATGGAGAGCATGTACTTGTTCATTTCCATAGGCAGTTCCCCAATGGAGAGCAGGATGTTTTTCACTTCCATGTAGGATGGGTTACTGTTTAAGATGATGGCAGCTGCTGTGGTTCTCACTGTCTTTTCATGAACTTTGCGAGTCTGGTGGTATATCCTGTTCATTGTTTCCTTCACCTGGTCAGGAAACACATTATTCATTCAATGCTCATGCAGATGACTGGGCAAAGTACAGGTTGGAATCTCGTTTATAATATCAGCTTAAGTTAGCTTAAGTTAGCTCCATAGCTAAGGCTAATACATAAGGATATATTTTCAGCATCATGTTTTTCACGGTCCTTTTGGAATGCTGCGACATGTATAGCTCAGTGACCACAAGGACAAGTGGGACATCTGTTATGTTCTCTCAGCCACAGACCAAATACAGCCTTACTCACTGGTTTTCAAAGTGGGGCTGTAAATAAGTAGCAGCACTAAGAACAAATGTAACAGTGGTAAGACAGATATTTCTTGACTGTTAAGGAAATATGTACTTTAAAAATCAAGAATCTTGTTATTTTAATTTCCTAGATAGTGCCTGTGGTGGCCTCATGTCCCTGAGAAGATCGTGACACATCTTTTCTACAGGGGAGTCTGTGGAAAGCCACGTAGCTGACAGGATGGCCTCCAGCATGCTCATTGCAGAGCAGCACCCTGACAGCCTCCATCCTGGTGCCCAGCAGCAGGTATGAAATGGAATGCAAGGTAATGCAGAAGAGGCAGGACCTCTCGTCCCACTATTTTCTATGTCTTTTCCTACTCTTGGAGGTTGCAGGGTAAAATGCATCTGTTTTACCTTTCTCTTACTTAGTGTGTTCTCCCTGACTATGTGAAAACACAAGAAAGAACAGGGGTTGCACAGGTGCCCAAGTGCTCCCTCTGGCGAGCAGATCCCCGTTTTCCCCACAGACTGCACGCCGCCTTTGATGGCTGCGTGTGACTCTGGAGCCAAGGGCTGACCAGCACCCGTCCACCAGTCCATTTCTTGCCTTCAGCATGCTGACTGCACCACACAGCTTGGTGCCATCAGCAAACTTACTGAGGTTTTACTCAACCTCACTGTCCACGTTGCTGAAGACAAGAAATGAACTCTGTTATCCTTTAATACAGTCTCCTGCACTTCTTTTCTTGGGCAATGTATTTTCTTACCTCTTTGGTGAGAAAAGAAGGATCATATCTCTGCAAGGCAGTGGCAGCAAGGCTACTGATGGGCCCTTCTCCTGACTCAGCATACTTCAGAAGCACTGGAATTCCTTCAGGAAGGAGAGCGTTCTTCAGTGCCAGCAGGTACATCTGCACATTGTCATCTTTACTGGCCTTCTCCAGTCTATTCAAAATCAACCTTTTGGCTTCCACAACAGCCTAAGAAATGCAACAGCAGATTAAATGGCGATCGTACACCTCCCTTTTTCCCCTTGCAGGAGTAGAAGGGGCAGGGCAGGGTTCTGGCATGTTTTTGTTGTACAGGGTTAGCAAAGGTGGCACTTGTACATTGATGGCTTCCTTCAAGCATAACCAAAGTGCCTGCAGCCACAGTGACACCTGATCCAAAGTTTTATCACTTGCCAGCTGCTCCTGCCCTGATTCAGGGATATCACAGATCTTTTTTGGGGGGCCAATAAGTCCCCACAAAAAAAGGCAAGCAAAGTGGTCTTCAGTGTCTCATAACATAATGTTTAAAACTGCTTGGCAATTGACAAGGGAAATTAAGAGCGCCTGTTCAGGTGCTCTGTGTCTTTTCAGTGGTGTGCTGCAGTGCTGAACAACACAAATCCAGCAGCCTTGTCTGATCATTCTCATCCTCTAACACCAGCATCTACTCAGTTCATGCTCAGAGTAAAAGTTTTCCTCCTTCTATGCATATTTGGGGCACAGTTGAGTACTTGAATCAATGAATTTTCTTCACAGAGGTGAAATAACCTAAGGTGATTGCAAATAATAAGCAGATCCTGAGTTTGCCAGTGTTTCTCTCAGGATAAGCAAAGCTTTTGGGAAAGGCAACACAAAGGCTTCTGCTGACAGATTCAGCCACAGAAATGGGAAGAGACAAGGTTAAAGCCTAAATCTGACAAACTAGAAGTCATTATTTTAAAAAAATTACAATGCTCTATCAAACAGGAGTTCATGGGCTTATTTTAAATGGGACAATCTGCTTCCCATGTCTGTTATGCTCTCCCAGTAACATCACCAGGGCTCAGTCAGGTGTGTTGCAGACTAGAATTTGGGCAGCAGTGACCATCAGATACTCACTGGCAGCTTGCAGCCATCCCTGTCACACAGCTTTCTAATGAGCGCTCCCATGACAATGACAAGAGTTTCTCTGATTTCTTCTTTGGCAACATCCCCCTTGAACTTCTCCTGTCATGCAAAAGCAAAGCTGTTTAGTGTCTCAGTGTAAACATGACAAGCCACACTCTGCTGTGGGTTCAATAGGCTCCCTCATTTTCTGTGAACATTAATGCAATGCAAGGACAGTCGTTACCACAATGGTCTGGGCTCAGGCTAGGGCACAGCACATCTCTATCTTTACATAGGTATTAGATAAAATAACTCACTGCCATTTTCACCTTGAGGTACATTCAGTATCTCAATTAGATTCATTTGGGAAAAAAAAAAAAAGGATTTACAGTTCTGGTTACAGGATTTTCATAAGGCAACAATCAAACAATCCTCAAATTATTTTCCTAACATTCAGTATTATGTTTCTTTTCCAAGTACTGGATTTTGGTAATATTTTACAAAGTAAATAGACTTTCAGTCTGGATCTAAGAATGTTTGTTGTTTGCAGGCTCTATGTTAATGGCACACTTATAGGAAACCCTGGAAGGCATAAAGAAAGGAAAATTAGAAACAGCAACACTTGTTTCTTCTTCTCTTCCCCTTTGACTGGGACAAGACATAAGGGTATTAGTTCTGTTGTATTTGTTTTGTCCTTAGACTTACAGTTAATGATTTCAGGAGCATTTCACTGGGGTGAGAAGCAAATCCACAGGCATACAGGAACCGTTCCTGCAGGATAAAGGTGCTTGCATCCTTAAAGTCAAGAAACTCCAGTACAGCCTCCAGTGATTCTGGTGTCTGAGCTGAGGTTACAGCATCCACTACCTGTGGACTACAAAGAAGTAGAAATTAAATGAACATATCATTGCAATGAGCCAGTCGATACTGAAAAGGCTTTGCTGCATATTGAGAGAAATAAGCTAATGTACTGAAACAACTCTTCATTGCAAGTAAGAGAATCTTTTACTCTTTTTGGAAAAAGTGTCCCTGAACTCTCACCTCAAAACTCATATCCATGATAATTTTTGAATTTATGCAAATAGAGGACCAAAAAAGTATTAAAAAACCCAACTATCACAAATGTATTAAAGTTTACAGGACAAGGTTGTAAATATAAAGACGTGTTAGTGCTGCATGCACAATGGCACATAGAGAAAAAGCCTGCATGCTACCTGGGTGATTCTCAGGTTTATCTCCACTGCTAACAACTGCTACCATTTATTTGAAAGATCCTGACCATAAGACTCAGAAATGCTTTTCAACTCTCAAGTCTCCATGTGCATGCTATTCACAACCAAACTCTAATACCAGGACAATTCCCAGGCATTAATCTTCCCCTTCTTTGTTGTATTTCCTATTGAAGGAAACAAGTGGGAAGTCAAGAACAAGTTATAGAGTGTTTCAGAACAAGCATTTGGTTTGAGAGCCTTTAAAGCTAAACTACAAAGCATGTTGAACTTGCACTGTAGATACAACCCTGGTGGCTGAAGGGTGTGCTGAAAATTTATGACATTACAAGAACAAACATAACTTAAAAAAAAATCCTTTTCCTGTAGACAGTACTGAACACTGGGTTTGCATTGCTAGGACATCACCAGTAGAAGTCAATCTCTTTGTGTGCAATTTGTCCTTCTGAATTTTTCAGTACCTTAAACCTTTTAAAAGCTTGTTCATGGTAACTTACAGAAATTCTTGCTTTTCACTTCTAATAATTTTCAGTATCTCCTCTTTCGTAGCTTTTCTAATGTTCTGAATGAAGGACAAAAAGCTTTTTGCTGCTTCGGGTTGGGAAAGTTTGTCAGGATGCATATGTTCTCTGATGCTCTGCCAGTGCTCAGAAAGCTGCAAAACAAATATTAGGTCAAATCTCTCAGATTATGGTTTCAGTTCTCAAAATGAGACTAAATTAATACAGATATGTAGGCCAGCTGTTGCTCAAATTAGCTGAAATCCAACAGATTGATGATCCTTTAGCTCAGTGTTAGTTAATTTATGATATCCCAGGGCAAATATCTTTGAAACCTTTCTATAGCTGTCTCTCTTTCAACACTTTAGTATTTTCCTGATGTTTTATATGACCTTAAATGCAATCTCTTTGGAGACAATAAAATTTATTTATACTGTAACTGGAATAAAGTGAATTCTCTTCTCTTGCAAATTTACTGTGCTTTCTGGCAAATATGGTCTTTGCCTTATGTTTCCATTTTTTTCCTAAGTAGATTTTTTTTAAAAGGGAGATGCACAAGCCCCAATTCACCAATTAATCATATTTTCTGAGAGGATGGTAATTTTGGGTTAGTATAGAACAGGATGAAATGTCCAAGAAGTTATTCCCATTTTTTATTCATAAACTTGCATACAAAGGGATTTGTAGCTATAGTACAAAATTAAAGGTAAGATGGTATTAGGACAGGTGATTGGTGGTTGCTGTATTTATTCCCATACCACATTTTTTACCTGAATGAGCCAACATGGTAGCAAAGCACTCATATCTGTCCTTCCAGATGCACTCCCATAAGAAACTGGTGCCGGTATTTTGACCTTTCCTCCCTCCCTTGCCTTTGCCTCTGTTATCTCAAATTATCAAGAACATTCCTTGGGGGAAACTCAGCTGTGCTTTGCAGCAGTCTTTACTGCAGTTTTCCTGAGTGGGAAATAACAGTAGCACCCATTTGACCTTTACTAAAATACTTCCCCTCTGTGGGTTTTGTATTGGGCAATAGCACTTGAACCTGCTGGCAATTAGAAGGATCATTCATCAGTACAGAGTGCAACTTCTATCGACTGTAACAAACAATAATTAGGCAACAATGATTGAGACATAGGATATTTCCTGAGGATTAATGACCAGCTGGGAGGAGCTCATGTTCAGAGGCACAGATGGGTCTTTTAACCTCAACTGGTGATTAGTGCTTAGCACCAAGGTCAGTGTTGCTATTATTAACTGAAATTGGATAAACATATGGGACACTCTTTATTCCCCCTGTTGAAGTTGCACCACAGTCCAGCAAAAAACCCTCTAAACTCATTACTTGTGTATTTTCTCCTGTACAGAGCCCAGCTATGTAGGCTGCTCTTAGTCAATTTAGCCCACATCCTAGAGACAATCAAGGTGGGAGATGCAAGCTGGAGCCATCTCAAGCAAAAGAGAGCGGAGACTAAGCCTTCCTCTTTGGGGGGTGCTCAAACTGTTCAACAGCTACAAGGAGAAGCTGCCTTCTCCTGCAGTGACCATGGCACTAAAAACACCATTCACAGTTGACTTTTATGAGGGTCCTCATTCTCCTGATGTGAATGTCAGGCAGTTTGGATTTAATAACCCAAACATTCAGGCACAAGATACACACCCTTCCATATGGCAACTCAGCACGGACATGAACTGTGTTTCTCTGACAAAGAGATCAGAACAGAGGTCTTGTGAGCACTCTAGGAAAACTCCCGCCAAACCAAGAGGTTCTAAACCCACCAGGAGTTGGTTTTGAATGTCAGTGTCTGACAGCTGTTTACCAACACACAGAGGGTGGCTGCACAAGACAGAACAAACCCGCCTCACCTTCAGAAGGGACAAGAACCCTTTCCTATAGGAAACATGAGCATAAAAGAGTGTAAGATGCATGAGCTCTTCTGAAAAGAGCATGCTTTATGTTGTCTAAACACAGAAATCTAGACCTCATTTCAAGTGCAAACATTTGCCATAACCTCAGAGAAGCTAGTGCTGCCATCTGGGAAATGAGGGTAGTAATGGCTATTCTACCAAATTCATAAAGATAGAGATAAGACCTGTTACAATTTAAAAAGGGCTTTGAGAATGTAAAACTCTAAGGCATAGCATGCCAGCAGGGCATTAATGTATACTATGATATATAAGTACCATATGCTATGTGCTGCTTTGGATACAGTGTTCTGTTTATAGAGCCCATCTTTTCATAGCAGTTACTGAAAAATACAGTAAGAAAGCAGAACTTCATTCTCCTCATGCCATTAGGTTTATAATGACATAGCTCAGTCCCCAGGCAGTGCTCTGGAATTATACCCTGTGTTTGTTATCTTGGTCTGGAAATTATAACTGTTATGACAAACTCAGTCCCAAGTGACAAATTGGTTAGCACAAACCCCGATGGTAGAGTCAGGGAAAAACCACCTGTCCCTACTCTGTTTAGGATGCCTCGATATTCCCTGCTCAGAACTGCTCCAGCACACATGCAGCATCATTTCTATATTCCCCAAATATGTGGGTTTGGTCTTCTCTGTGCCTCGACAAGTATTAGACAAGATAAATTATTACAGTGTAATGCTACTTCCAAATAACTAGCACAAGGTCCAATACAGGAACATATTTGTGCCCATAAGGAGTATCTCTGGAGGACTAAAATTATGTGTGCTGAATAGAAGCTGTATCTTGCTTAACAACACCAGAGAATAATGATCCTTAAACTAACATTCCCATTCATTCCTCAATGGTAATAGCATTAATACTGTTTGCCAACAGTCACTGTAGTAATTTATTTAGTTTATGATGAACATCATTAGTAAAACAAAAGATGATGTATTTACAGTGCCATGCTCTTAGCCTTCAGATATCATAAATATAATAAAAACAAGGCAGGGGTTTTTTTTTTCCCCAGGGAAAAATGAGAACATTATTGGACTTCCCAAGAATACTAAAGCCTCATTTTATATTTGTAAAATACCTATAAAATACTTCAAACAACATACTTCCTCGTGGTCAGGTAGTAAGAAGAGGTTAAATATACTACCAACAAAAGCTTAGCCTACCTGAGGAATGGCTAACGAACTTGAATTCCTAGGAACAGTTCAGCTCCTCCATGACAGAACTGTTTACAAACACCAGTCAACCAACTTAAGAATAATTTTCCACCCGGAGGAAATAACCTTGAGCTCTTCCAGCTCAGGGTTGGCAAAGGTGAGATAAAACAACAGGGGATTGTATTTCCTAGTGATCTGTAGAAATACTGCAGTCTTTAAAAGAGAGCAAAAAGGTTGGTACTTTTAGTGGTAGATCTTATGACACCCTTGTGGGATGAGCACCACTGCAACACTTCCATACTCCCTACTCCAAGGTGTATTTTGTATTGACATGTTGGACCTGACCTAGTTCTGCTTGGACAGAAAATTTGCTTTCACACTTGTCCTGCTCAGCTAAGCAACCTGATGTCCAATGAGCCTGTGTTTACTTACTGAAGGGCACTTTTTGCATTCGGATTTCACTGGCTCTGCTTCCAGGGGAATGGCAACATAATTGGGGTCCAAGGTCTTGATCACACCAGCGACTTGCTTTGCAGCGATCAGTCCCATCCCAGCTTGGACTGTCTTCAGTTCCAGCCTCTGCCTGTACATCCACAGAGTGAGGAAACCATTACACCTCAACCATCAGCACAGAGATGCCAAAATCACACCAACAGGAAACAAAAAAACCCTCCACAGACAAAACACTATAGAATATAGACTTACTGAAGCCTTATTTTAGAATGTTCAGAACATGACAAGTTCATGGAGTTTTTAAAGTAACAGAAATTTCTGACACCAGCAAAATTACTGCTAGAGTTATGTGCAATAAAATACCTGTATGAGAGACTTTCTAAAGCACAGATTTATAACACTTTATAAACAGCCTTCAGTATTCATGTACATTCTGAAATGTTTCATATATTTGCTCTTAAAAGATCCGGAAAGTGAGATTTTTTAATGTACTTTTAAATATCTACTATTACTGAGATGCTTGAATAATTTATCTTGTATGAGTATCTCCACACCTTCACTGCTTTGGAGTCTGGAGTGTAACACAGATCTAGGTTTCACGGTTGTTTCCTTTCTATGCAGTAGATTATTTTCTATACTTCCAATCTCTCACATACTAGAAATGGAAATCCACCAGTATTTCCTTGAGAAATGGGAAGACAGAACACCCATAGCACTAATGGGTAGATTAAAAGGTTTTGGCCAATTCCTGCTGTTTTCCGTTAACTTCTTATGAATGCCATTATTTATCTTTTGTGGTGTGGTAGAACCCTTAATCAAAGTTGGACTTGGTACCTGGCACAGCTGGACCTGCATGTGGATAAAAAAGAGATCTAAATCCTTGCCTGGAGAGTTCACAGCCTTAGGTCTCAATTCTATAATATCTACACATATAACCTGACTTGAACCACTAGTCCTGCTACAGTCCAATGGCCCAACTTACTTTGAAACTATTTTGGCACCAGTTTTTCGTCGGTAATTCAGAACGAAAACAAAATTTTCTTCTGCCTTAATGGATTTAATGAAACTGTCTTCCAGCACATAAACTGTAGCAGATGTACCTTTTGTACTGACATCCAAGATCTGAAAATTATTCAAAAATAAAACAGAAAGAGGGCTATTCAACAAACAGCAAAATAGGAAAAGAGTTCCAAATGAGGAACTTGTAATGAAGTAGAGCCATATGAGGAAGATGCATATAGGCTGGCATCTCAAATTAAGCCTATGAACCAAGTTTTCAAGAATTTCCTCTGCAATAAGAAGCCACTCACTTCTACACCATTTGCTTCAAATTCAGTATGTACAGGGTAAAAGACAGTAGGAGCAAGACAGGAAGTTATGGTGCAGGCTGCAACTGAGAACACACCCAGTACGACATTTAGTTTAAGATATGCATTAAATAAGATAAGAATCATTTCCAGAGAAATGTCTTGTAAATGAGATTGTCATGTTCACGCTCAGATCAAACAACGTGGCTAGCTTTGCTTCTTGTTTTGTAAACAAGATGATGTCTTTGTTGTAAGTGTGAAAATTGGGAACCCAGTCATAGTGTTAAGGCAGTTTATTAAGAGAGTGTGTGCTGTCTTTGTACTTCTCTGAGCTGAGAAAGATCAGTTTCTGATGTGAAGAATCCCAGTCCCTTCAGCAGGTGTCCAGCCCACTCTCAGCAATGACTACTTAGAAAGACATTTTCTAACAGTGGAGGACCATTGGGGCTGTAGTAGGGCTTCAGTTATCTCCATGGCACATCTCCTGTATCACACCTGGGCATTAGGGAAGCCTTTGACCTTCCAGGCAAGCCTGACCCGGCTTAGTCATTTAGGAGTCTGCATCTTGCCTGGCATTTACAGCAAATGCGAAAAAGGTACTGTTATCACCATGACTGTGTCTGTATCAACTGAACCAAAGTAGTTTACACCACAGGAGAATCCATTCCCTGTTCTCTCCATGCAAACTACATATGACATTTGGGCTAGTAAAGCTACAAAATTTACATATAGAATTTCCTTTCTCTAATGCAAGAAGGACTTCCGAGAAGATGAGTAGTAGCTGCTAAGAATATATTTTAAATAGGAAGAATAGATTTTATTTTGTTAAGGAAATCATACCCGGTTGTGGCTGGTAAATCTTTTCCTTTCTATTTCACAGGAGTTCAGGTCTTTTATTTTAGTCACTTGATCTTGCCGCACGTGGTAAGTAGTATTGCATTTCCCAGAAATGTCCACCTTGGAAAAGAGAGTTAGATTAGGACAATTTCTTGAATTTATCTTTGGGACCCCACAACACCTTCCAAAGGTGCAGCATTTTCTCCACTGTTGGAATCCTGTACCTGAGATGCTTTTTGAAGATGTCAGTGGTTCTATCTATCTGCTTTGGATTGGCAGGGGTACTATTCATTAGATGGCTATGAAGAAAAGTAACAATGGTTGTTTAAACAAAATAATCAGGAAATACTGGGCAGCTCACACTATACTCACAAATTTGAGTTAAATTCGAGCTTTGTTCAAGGGGGCAGGTTTAGAAATTTAACAATGGAAGTCAAATTAAATGGATGCAGCTAAACCAGTGCTAATTTTGTGTGAGTACTCAGATTTAGAATGGGACTCCACTGAACTGAATTTAGGAATCAACCAACTTTAAACAGCAGTATAATCACTTTTATAGTGACCTGGTTTAAGGTAATTTATTACCAAAGTGTGCTAAATTTATAAAGGCATTTTAAATCAAACAGATTGCACTACCTCTTTATGCTAATTGCAGCAATTTGATTTGTGTCACCAAATATTCAGGAGTCTTTGCGTCCCTAATCTCACATGTCATCAAAGGGCTGATTTCTATCACAGTTCACTCCTGAAGTCAGCAGGAGCCACAGGTCTGCCTTTTAGAGCAGATCCTCAGGTGATGATAATCTTGCCTGATAGAGCACCATACCTCACGGGAAGAGCCAGAGTGCAGCTGTAGCTGGAAAAGGCTAGCCAGACCTCTCTTAATATTCTGAGTAAAACCAGGTTCATTTTGATATGAGTAGAAGGTTTTGACCTGTAGGGATAAAAAAAAATATATATATAAAAAGCATTCAAAAGTGTGTAACAAATCTGGTTAAGTGAGAAAGAAATAGTGAGGAGCCACTCTAGAAAAAATCGCTTTACTTTTTTCTCATTAGAAAGTTGAATTTGGAGTTGTTGCTCTTATTCAAGCGAACTGCAGAGGCTGCAGGGCCTGACAATAACAGTAGAAATATGTTTCGGCCTTCAGCTGAACCTAAGTACAGTTTCAGTGCAGTCAGCATCTCTCCTTCTGGAATTACAGAGAATTCAGATGTGAAATGGGAAACTTTGCATAATTTCACAGGCGACTCATTTCTCTGCATAATCCT
This sequence comes from Trochalopteron elliotii, assembly GCA_024734555.1. Taxonomy (NCBI): domain Eukaryota; kingdom Metazoa; phylum Chordata; class Aves; order Passeriformes; family Leiothrichidae; genus Trochalopteron; species Trochalopteron elliotii. The sequence goes on along the minus strand of JANPWX010019386.1, from coordinate 41,476 downwards.
CAGGCAATCACTCCCCACAGGGGCATAATATCTCTTGCACTTTAATCATAGGTTACAAAAACTCAGGATGAATCATAAATAAATCACAGAATTACTTCAATGACGTGTCAAATGTATCATAACCTTTGCACTTCATGGGTCAACTGTTGTGTTTGAGCCTCTCCTCTGGTAATAAGACTTTGCACCTCCACTTCGCATTCAAGGTGCTTTAAAAGTGCCCCTTTTTCTGGAACTGCAAGTACAATCAGTGTGTTATCTCAGGGCAGTCCTGAAAAGTGAAACTGCTGTGCCAAGGATGAAAGTGCCACACCACAAAGAAATCATAAAAGGAGTGTATAGACCCTACTATCTGAGAAAAAGCCCAAGTTTTTAATGCTACATCTTAGCCTTAGCATGTGAAAGTGTGCAGTGTATGAGGAGCAGATGCATTCTGTGTTCTTCTGGTACCTCTGTTCTCATGTACGGATGTGTACAGTTCACAGCCAGTGCTGTCCTGCTTCTTTTTATGTTGTGTAAAACTGATGACAAGGCTGAGTCTGAAAGTTACTGAGCAGGTCTGATAGCAGCTGCAATTCAGCAGGCTGAGCTGGCAGCCAGGGTATGTGCTCAGTGCCTATTTACAGCAGGAGGTAAAGATCCTGCTGGGATAGGGTGTCACAGCCCTCACTCCTCTCTGCAGAAGGGAAAAGGGAGTGTGACCTTCAACCTTCCTCCTTTCTCACAGTCCCTCTGCCCATGCCCCATCTGCTGAGCATTGCTTGGGCTGCAGAGAGGAAAATGGGGCTCCTGGCCTAATGCTACAAGCAACAGGAGGGTGAAGGACCAGGGGCAAGGAGGCAGGAGCAGCCATGGTCGAGCCTCACCACTCCCTGGCCAGAAGAGTAGGCTGAGTACAAGGGGACACATAAGCAGCTCAGCAGGGAAAAAGAGAGTGGGATGGATGTACTTGAATCCTCTTCTCAGAGAAATGTGGACTCAGAGCTACAAATGGATATGGGTGCTCCTGTGCTGGGACAGTGCTTTGGTATTCTCTCAGGGCAGGATATAAAACCCAGGCATGTGTTGAGACACACCTGCTCTCTGACCCTTCTCTTCTGATTTTTGGAGACAGTCTCTCAGCGGGGGAAAAACGTGTAAGGCTGTAGCTCTTTCAGCATCAACCTCATTAAACTTGGGACCATTGAAACTGCAGGTGACAGAAGTAAATAAGCAAACCAAAGAGCTGGGAAAAGCAGTCCTGGTAAAATATTTGGTAACGGTTTAAAGTGATTAACACCGTTCCTCACAGACTCAGTAGAACATCCCTCATGATAAATGGTATCTCCTTTTCTGCCTTCAGATCTTGGACAAAATCCTGCTCTCACTGAAGTGAATAGCACAAATCCCATGCAGCAAATTGTGCATGTATTCACATGTGTACCTATATCTTTGGACAATCTGCCCTTTACTTCCTCACTGTGTGGTGCTCTCAACACACAATAGGCTTGGGCTAGACGGTAAATTACAGTCTGTTTTAAACTATTGTATTTCACATAGAATGATAGGATACAATGGCTTATTAAAAACATCGAGTAAATAGTGAACTGGTAAATTCTTCAAGTCTGCTACAAAAGATTTGTGTCATGTTTCCTTAGGGACTGAATTTTAAAAGACAGGGTCTTACTTTTCCACGGACTAGCTCAATCACTATGGGCCTCTGTAAAGCCTCCAGATAGTCCTTCCCGATGATCTTCTCTGTGCTTTTTCCTTTGAAGATGTTTTTAGCAGCTGGACGTTCATTCACATTTTCAACCTGAACATCTTTTATCTATCAAAGTAAAAGCAGAGAAAATTAATGTAGGGAGCAGTGTAGAATTGACCTGGAGTAGGCTAGATAGACTAAATCACATAATAAATGTTCCTATTTCTGCATTTCTGGCTCTGATCATTCATCTTTCATGATTACTATGTCAAAGTTTACAAAAGAAGCCAGCGCTCTCCACTGGGGAAATAAATGCCAGAAAATCTCACCATAAAGCCAAGTACCAAACCCAGTTTCTATTTAGAAAATGTCATGATTTGTACTTAGAACTGAGGTCTTCAGACAATATATTTTCCCTCGGGTAAGGGCTTGCACACCAGAAGCTATAGGTGCTGTATGAAGCAATTTCTAAATACAGGAGATATTCTGAAGTCCTGGTTTATGATGTTAGATAGATACTTGTGAAATCTTATTCTACAGGAACCAGATCATCAGAGCAGCTGGGTTTAGTCGATGAAACCAGAGAAAAGAAGGTTTAGCTTGTGTTCTGAAAGTGAGTTCTCTGAGATTAGACTGGCAGCTAGATTAGTGCAGAAATGATTGTGTATGTTTTAAGTTGTCTGATGGCAATAATTACCGTAATTTTGACCAGCTGGTCATCATCATTGTCAGGATTTCTCCATAAGAGGTTGACATCCACACCAGAAGAAATCCGATATCCTGCACTTTTCTGCAGTGATGCTTTCACCTGATCAACATAGACTTCAGCTGAGTAAGCAAACTTATATAGCTTGTCATTATTGAGGCTTGGCCCAGTAGTGTGCCCTGTTTGGAATGCAAAAACAAACAGCATTTTAGAACTGACCAGCTTGCACAATCTACCATTTTCTCTAAGAAACACCTTTAGAAAAATTAAAAATTTAATTACAAACAAAAGATTTATGGGACAGATCCTTCTGGTATTGATTACAGAGGCTGTCCCACTGAAGCAGCTGGGTTTTTTTGTGATTAAGTTGACACTGATTGTATATATTTAACATAAGAATGGTCACAAAATCAGATTCTTTTCTTCCTATGTTAACATTTTCTTTTCTACCTATGTTAACATTACAAATTAATCCAAAATTATTTGCAACTCAAAATACTGTTAGTAATCACGCCATTTGGGTGCTTAGCAATGTGAAATGCACTAATGTGATTTGCTGGATCCAACAGAAATCATTCTCTGCATTGCTTGCACATTTATTGGGAATCTTCCCACTGAGAGTCTTGCCCAAGGGTGACATGAATGTAATGAAAACATTAGGAATGTATTTTTTAGATTAAATAATTAAGCTCTTGTTCTTTCAACTAAATAATTGTCCCCATAGCTGTGTCTCTGCTCTTAATTTATATATTTAAGGAATATAAAAGGGAAGGGAAGCGAAAAAAAAAAGCTGGCTGCACACTAAGTGCTCTTAATATTCTCAAAGCAAACACACATAGAGTGACCTTAGGTGCTATCTGTAAGCAGCACAGCACCAGCCTCACACACCCAAATGCTGCACCACTGAATGCACTGGAAATTTCTTCATGGAGTTCAGGAGGTATAGAGCAGAAACAACAAGTTCACAACAGAGTTCATCTAAGAAACACAAAGTGCTGTCCTCAGGGAGATGCATCTCAGTCTTATGACAAGTGCAGGGAAGGGTGGGGGAAAGAAGAAAAATCTCTCACAACATCTCAGAAAAGTTCTTAAGCATGCTGTAATGTCTTCAAAGTGTCTTCAAAGTCCCCTGCAGAGATTATTCAGGCTATTCTGATTTATGTTATATCCCTCTGTTTTATCTGACTCACTTAAAGAAATTTCAAATCACTGCATGCATAGAAAGGAAAATCGGTCTTAATTTTGCTTTAATATTTTAAAGCCCATTTAGGTGGGTGCACAGGGTAGTTCCATCATTGCTGGATGGATACATTCTGCAGTTCTTAAAGAATTCAAAACCCCTGCTTCATTAAGATTTTGCTCACATCCTTCCCCTGTTCACTCAGATACCATGGCAGTAGATTAAGGTCAGCTTCAAAGAACCTTTCCCTGAGCAAAATAGACACTCCACCAAGTTTAGTCTGCACATTGTGTAAACTGGCAAAGTTACAGAACTAAATGGACTTAAACTTTATGCAAGCTGGGGATGTGGTGCAGCAAGTCTGGTGATCCCAGTGGGCGCAGCCTGTTTGCATGTGAGAGGCCAAAACTGTAATTATTGATTTTTTTTTTCCCAGGGACGCTGAAGGATTCATGTTGGCACAATGGGGTTTGCATGTCCTGTGTGTCTGTTTCAAAACAAAGCCACCAAGAGGCATACAACCCTTCCTGCAAGTTTACTGCGAATTTCCTAGCCAATTTCCTTCCCCAATCCCCTTCTTTGAAGCTACCTACCCTCGAGAGCAGAGGGTGCTCAGTGCCTGCTCAGAAGTGGCTATGTCTTTCAGGGACACCCCTGCTTCCCTGCAGCCCCTTGGAGCCAGTTGCTTCCTGGTTCAAAATGTTCTTCATTTGCAGCAGAGACTGCAGTGCAAAGGACTTAGTACTGGCTGAGATTTTAAGAATACCACCCACTAGGTATTCTAAACACAGTCCCATCTAAAGGAAAAAAGTAGGGGAATAACACATCCAAGAGAATTTATGTGAGTGCTCAGAGACAAGTGTCTTACTAGTTAAGGTGTATGTTGTGGTTTTGCTCTCTTCCTATTTTCAGTTAAAAGCACCTTTCACCTACCATCTTCCTTTCCCCACAACTGAACACATACATGGTTTTATTCTCCTTTTGTAAGAGTTCCTTCTCTCTTCCTCCCTTTTTAGCATTTGCTTGTCCCCACATACAAAAGAGCTGTTCCATCCTAAAGGAAACAGATGAGCAAAGGATGCAGCAGCTTCTTGCAAGTGTCATGGAAGAAACAAATATTTGCAAAGTATTCCTGGAAGCTAGAAGAACATGTGGTTTTGAAAGCTTTCACCATTTCACACATAGAAAACACTGCAGGAGCCATGGCAGAAGACACCTTTAGTTGCCAGACTGTGGGAAAGGGTAGGTCAACACTGGATCATGATAAGAGATGCAGCAGGGATGAGGCAGTATTGAAAGCTGTCCCAAAGAGTTAGCACTTATCTCTGTGGAAAAGGGGAAGCCAAGAGAGACAACTGAATAGTGTGGTCAGGCTGAGAGGCAAGGGGGATCTTGACAGATGAGAGACAGAGATACAGGGCCACTGACCAGAACCAGTATTCAAAACAGCACAACTAAACTTTCATGCCAACTTCCATGAAGAAAACACCAGTACTATTTTAAAAGGAATATTGCAACACCTTTCTGATAGAAACTTTTCTTAATAGAAAGCCCTCCTTTTAGAAGCTCCTTCCTTTGTATTCAGCACAGCACTGGCTGCCTGTGCAGCCGTTGACATTTCAGCTGATGGCAAGTGTCCCACTGCCTGAGAAGGGAGGAGAGACAGACACACAGACTGCCATCAGCCCAGCCATGCTCTCTGGGGGTCAGAAGTGCTGCTTCCAAGGTGGAGTGCATAACACATAGTTTGACTAGTAATGTTAAGTGTCTGTCATTAAGGGTAACATGCCAAGTCTATAATTAAATCATGATACTGTATAATACAGAAGGTTACACTGCATGAGTAGAGACAGCTGTCAAGTCCTGTGCCTTTTATTAATACATATGGCATGCACAGCATGTGTGTCTCTAACTACTTGCTAGCTCTACCTTCATAAATCTTATTTGCCACTGTCTCTGATAACAGCTTTAAAAAGCAAACCCCATCAGCCTATTTGAAAACATTTTTCAAGTGGAACTGCAGTAGGAAAATTTTATGTGTGCTTACCTATTGAACAGAATTGAACAGAATAATGTTTCAGTATTTCCAAAAGGCAGCATGGCCTGATAAAAAGGTAAAACACTAACCCTAATCCCAGCTCTCACACTAAGGCCCTAAGTGGCCTTTGGGCCAGTAATTCAGCCCTCAATCTCTCTGCACAAGAGACGAAATCTGGCAGAGCTGAAGAGATGACTAATTAAAGAGAAAATGCTTGCTCAGTATCCTGGGGATATGACAGGCAAACATTACTTCACATCAAGAAGCTTTGCTTAATGAATGATATTACAGGGAAGCTGGGAAGATCAGACACCAGAAATGTGGCACACTGGTACCTAGCCATCAACTGAACATGGCAGTCTCATTAAATAAATTCACAGGTAAAGGCACTGCCTGAAAATTTCTCTCCTTTATAACTCCTGTCATGAGGATGTAGAGAAGCAGGGAGGAAAGAGGGTTGCTGTTCTGTGCTTACACAGCGTCCTGGATTCCCTGCAGGAAGCAGGAGGTGGCACCCATGACAGCACCTCTACAGCCTTTTTAACAGCTTAACCCAGGATGGCATGTCCCCCCTGCTTCTCATCATGATGAAGACATCCTCATTAAACTAAAAACTCAGCTTGTGTAAGGTTGCTGTTCCTCTAAATTTAATGTGAAGTTGTACAGGATGAGTCACTACTACAGACATCTTTCCTTGCTTCAGACATTGGCACTGTAGAAGCAGATAGTCTCCAAGATTTCATTCCCTTGACTTTGTCAGGACACTTGGGTAAAGCTCTGCTCACAGGGTTTCTGCAGACATCCAGATTTTCAAGACTTACTAGAGAGCAAGGTTCTCAACAAATTAATAGGATGCTTCTTACTTCAGTGATAGCTGAGTCAACTGCTTAGAAGCTGAAACCTGGAGAACCCTGAGCACTTCCTGGCTCTGCTCCACCAGAGCACTCCATGTGTTTAACTTCTGAGCTGGTGAAAAGTCCCTTTGAAGTTGGTGCCCCCACAGCATTGTCCTGATTAAGCAAGGTCAAGATCCCCAATCTCCTGGTCACACCACTGGCCCTGTGCACTTGAAAACATCATTCCCTCCATCACCTCTGCTGAGAGGAATGCCACAAGCACTTAAACCTAACTACTAAATGCATCTTGTATTACTCAAGCATGTCTGAGTAAAGCTGATAATTTTTGAGGCAAAACAGATCTGCATACACATGCTGATTATGCCTCTGCTGAGGCAGAGGCTGAACCAAGCCCAGTACAGACCTACCTTTAACAGAGGCTGAGTAGGTGGAAATGATGCAAAGGAACAGCACGGTAAGGAGAATCATGCTGGACTCTGCAGAGCTCCTGACTGCAGCATGAAGTGTGAGAGCCTCCAAGAAGTGAGCTGAGAGTGGAGCTTGCAGAGAGAGCCACAGGCTTGGCCACACTGTTTATCTAGATGTAGTAAAGGTCAGATTCCAAATTCCACACTCAGGTACTAAGTTCATGAAAGGACTTCCAGTTAATTATTAAGAACTAAGGTAACTGTTGGTTTCTACCCCACTTTACTGATCACCTCATTTTTGAATACTGAGCTCACACAGACCCATTTCTAAGCAGCAGAGCCCACCTCCAGTGGAAGAACCAGGAGATCCTGCCACCACTCCTCTCTCTGAACAAAAGGGTGATCAGGTCTGTTGCTTCCGGGGACCAGATCCTGACCACTGTCTCCACTGTCTGGCATCATCTGTCATCATCTCTGTGAACAACCACAGAAGCAGAGGTTTTTTAAGGGTCTTCCTGGAAGCAGAAGTACATGGGATTTATCAGTGCCATCCCAAAAAGTGATCCTACTTCATTACAGACTCAGATGTGATGTCAGTGCCTGCTACATTGTACCATACTAAATCAAGGTTCTTTCTTTCAGCAGCCCCAGCTCCCATCTTACATCATTGCAGTGGCTGAGGTTAGAGCCTGAAAGATGAGATAAAACAAGACATTTTGTCCCATCTCAGTGAAGGGTACCTACTTGGCAAGGTCTGGGAGCAGGGCAAACCAAGCCCTTTCCCCTTTTCTTGTGCTTCCTTCATGACCTCCCTTGAAAAGCCCCTGGCTGACTAACCCATGTGCTTCCCTGTTTCCTCTGACAGTAATCCCAGGCCCTCTCACACTAACCTCATGGCCACAGGGCTGGTTAAAGGATGTCCCTCAGCTGTCCCTCAGGTGTCAGTGGGGCAGCAGGCCAACCTCCCGTGTTTCTTGGCACGCTCTGGCACACAGCCTGTGAGGCTTGCATGTCTCTCTTCCAGCACACAAAGCCTTCCCAGCTCTGTGAGGAGGCAGGATCTGCTCCTGCCTGTAAAGGAAACACACAAGAGAGCCATCACCACAGTCTTCCACTCCACTTCCACAGGTTGCTTTCACGAGACTGCGATCTATGAACACCCCAACCCAGAAAGTGCCACCCCAGGCTGTGTTTAGAGGCTCCCAGAGAGCCACTTATGCCACCACATCCTCTGTAAGGGATGGTGAAGTGAGAACAGCCTTCACCTTGAGCCGTATAAATGTCTCCTCTATTTTCTTGTGGTAAAAGAGAAGTCAAATACTGTGGATGTGAATCACTGCCCAGAAGTGGGAAGCAACAGGTCCATGCCACTGCTTCTCCCCCATGCTGACCTACACCTTGTGGAAGCTTCCCCTGGGCCTCTTCCTGTATTTTGTTTGTGTGTGTGCACAGGTGGGAGGGAGGAGATTAGGAAACCCCAGGGGTCTGCTATTTCTTCTTCCCCATTTGTGGTTGGTTATGCTGCTTTCTCAGCACAGGTTGTGACATGCTCCTAAATTCAAGGGGCTGAGGCAGAGGACTCCTTTTGCTGCATTTAGTAAACAAGGAGCTTGCCAGGCTTTCTGTGCTGTTTTGAAAAAAATAAGGACACTATCTTGGTGCAAAACCAACTCAATCTAGAGGAAGACAAGAGATATGGATCCTGCTTTAGAAAAGCAGCATTGACACTTCACTCAGAAGGTGGAGGTGATGTTGGTCTGAAATCTGTAGAAGAGCAATTGTCCTCTTTCTATGCCCTTGTGACACAAGAAATTTATTTCTTCCTTCAAATAAAATATTTTTTTAAAAAGGCCTCTGTTAGAATACCCCTGGCCAGATCTCCTGCTGATGTAAACCCATATCTCTCTTTGAACACCACTGTAGCAGTGCCAATTACAGAACTAAGGATGTAATTGCCATGTAAAGACATTTTGTACATACACTTCCATGTGCACACACATTTATACACCTATAAGCATACCTATAACACAGAGCTGGAGTGTTCTTCAGACATCTTAGAAACAGGAGGCCTGAGCCTCGCCTCAGTTCTGGCCAGAGTTAATCAGCAGTGACTTCCTTTCAGACAGATTACACCAGTGAAACTGGTGCTGTGGCCACCAAAGTCCACACCACGTACAGGTTGTGAGATCGGCCCCTCATGGATGCTTCACGCCATGCTGGCATATGGACAGGGGTCAAAGTATTCCTGCTGCTCCACATTTTCCAGAGTCCAAACTATAGGGCTCATATCTTTATACAGCCTAATAAAACTAAAGAGATTTCCTCCCATGTTCTGAGGTCAACAAAATGTTTCATTCTGTCTTCTCAAGCAACAGCACAAAGCTCTTTCTTTTCAACTTAAATCTTCAGGTGTGATCACCAAAGGACTCAAGTGCATCTTTGCCCTTCATCTGGTGCCCATGTGCCCCCAGCTCCCAGGTTCTGGGTGAAGAACACCCCCCTCTTTCTGCCACAGGGGGAAAGGGGTCAGAGCTGCCCATCCAAGCCACTGGCCAAAGCTGGTTTGTACCCTAAGCCTTCCCCAGGAGTGCTGCAGTGAGACCCAGCTCACAGGGAGTAATGTCATTGTCCACACCTGAGTCTCCCCTGAGTATCTTTTTTCTTTTCCATGATCTGCCTCTTGAGCTGCAGCTTTAAGCTGTGGAGTATTTAGTTCTTTCTGTAGCTGGGGGAGAGGGTGACTCATCACTGGGATCAGCATCTTGAAAAAGTCACATTAAGGTCCTATCAAAATAATGACGTTTAGACAGACAGCTCTTTCTCAGTATCTGCAACTGCTCAGTTCTTAATTCCACTTTGTCACTGCTTGGCACTTGGCAGGCATCAGAAAACATTGCATTACCCTGTGTTGGTGTCTGAGGACACAGGGGGCTGGATGAGCAATACTTACGCTTTGCTGAGTGCACTGTGAGAAAAACAAACTGCGTAAGCAGTTTCTTCATTCTAGGAAAAAGTACATCTGAGTGTTATGTGACTTTGTCAGATGTCTTCTGCTTTTGTTAAAAAAAGGGCTTCCATCGGTTACTTGTCTGCTGCTTTTCAGTGACGAAAAAACACCAAAGGATTCTCCACAGGGAGACTGGAGCTTTTGGACTCCTGTGATGCTGGAATGTCAAGCAAGATATTAATAGCACCATGAGTGAGGTTTTAAATAGACCCCAGCAAATGCAAATCTAGCTATTTTTAAGGTAATGCACTGAATAGGAATCACAAATTAGATCAAATACTACAGCAAATATTAAATTCCAACGGGAGTTGAAAGGTCAGTGTCTCACTATAGTGACACCACAGAGTTTTGTGAGTGCAACACAGCTGTAGCGAACCTGAAACCAGCACTAAAACTGTACGAGTGTGTATATCTGGCACCAATGAAACCTGAGATAAACACTGATGTACATGAAAAGGGGATTATGGTAGCGCACGCTCGTGTGTTTGCTAACTTTGTGTGCCTCGTTAACCAGGGGCAAACAGACATCTACATACTCAGGCTGCCCAAAATACATTGTTCCCATAGAATATAATCCCAGTCTCCAGAACCGACTCCTGTAATAGGGCAGCATTCTTTCATGAAGTTATCCGGCGGCGAAAGAACGCTGCCCTTCGCTGGGCATTGACACCGGAGTTGAAAAAGCTAATTGTCGGTGGCCTTTAAAAATAGGAAACACGAAGGCGCGCACCACTCCTGCGGGGGCGGAGGGAGCACGGCACTGCCGGGGGACCTCTGAGCTACAGATCTGCCCTGAGGAATGCCACCAGTTAAAAATACGTCGCTGGCCCCTGCGTGAACTCAGCGGTGCCATCAGAACCACCAGATAAAAATAAGGTTTTCCCTTCCTTTTCGCTGCCCTTTATCCCCACAGAGCCCCCAAAGCAACGGCTGGGGGGGGTGTGTGTGGGGGTGCCCTGACACCACCCGCCGCTGGGGGGCGCCCTGCCCAGCGACGTCACGCGGCCGCCGCCCCCCCCCCCCGCCCCGCCCCCGCGCCGGC
>JANPWX010019386.1:0-30158 GCA_024734555.1 Trochalopteron elliotii | reverse complement strand
GGCCCGCGGGCGGCCCCCTGCAGTCATGAGCGGCCTATGGCGTGTCCGTGTATAGATACACGTGTGCTTGAGTGTGTATATATACGTGTCCGTGCGGCTGTGTACACGCACGAGGTGTGCGCGCAGGGCTCGGTGTGCGAACGCCCTCAGATAGGGAAATCGGGATGTGCCAGCAAAACCTCGCTGGTTTCGTGGTGTCCTGTGCGTTTCCTGTCTCTGCTGCCACTGCAGGAAGCCAGGGGGTTGCTGTTTCCTGCCTGTTGTAGACGCAGTGTTCTCCGGTGGAGTTGTCCGTGGAGAATTGTGTGGGTGTCGAGCACAGAGGAGCTGCTAGTGCGGAAACATCGTGCTTGCCATTGGAAAGGAGTGGTTATAATTGTAACTGATGTGAACCGAGAGTATTTTGCTGAATAACAGTTGTTCATCCTTTAACTTGTTGTATTTGTCTACTGACAGTGGCCGGTGTCTGTTACTGTCCAGTGTCTTCTGTTTTCAGGATAAATAAAAATTAATTTTGAAGGAGTACAGCTCGTTCACACTTTTTTCCTCCCCAAATGGCTTTAGTGACTTTAAAATTACATTTCTCTAACATGCTGCTGTAGTTACATTGAAAGATACGTCTTTAATTTTTTGTGTTTGTGTACACATACTGCTAATGCTTTTTTTATTATTACATTTGATTCAGTATGATTCCCTAATTTTATGCTGTTGTTCTTTCGCAAAGTTTTTAATTAGAAACTATTCACTACCTGCAAATCTAGCAGGCAGAATTTTAGACTATCAGAATATAGGTTATAATCTTTCTAGAATGTTTTATGTTACTTTTTGCAGAGGCTTTAAACAAACAAAAAAGGCCTTCTTTTATTCTTTATTCAGCCTTATAGTAGGTGCTGAGTGGTACTTGTTCTAGTTGAGCATCTTGTTAATGACGCTCATATCACTTTGTTTCCTAGAGAATTGGTGAGCAGAAAACTTGGTTTTAATGAAATATCCGGCACGTGTGGAGAAACAAGTCAGAAAACCCAGCCAAAAGCTAATGTCGTCTGAAACACCCTCAGGCAGTCCAGAGGTGCCAATGGAAAATACCCCGTTCCTTGATGTTCCTGATGTGGAAGGAAAGGCAAAGCCAAATGACAATCCAGTAGAGAGACTGGAGGCAGGCTCAGGCAAGGAAGAATGCCTTGAGTCCATGTCCAAGAGACAAAGGAAGAAGCTGTTGAAGCAGAAGCAGTGGGAAGAACAGAAAGATCTACGGAGGTATGGTTTGCAAAGGAGCTTCCCATGGCTCACATGTAATATTTAGTACTAATAATAACGACGTGTCAGCAGAATTTGCTTGTGAATTGCTTCATCAAATCAAGGCAGTTGAACCGGTTTTCTCCCACACCAGTTTTAAAGCAGTAGCCCCAGGCTACTTCATCTGCACTTGAAGAGGCTGTAGAGGTAAGCATCCCCTCCTCATACTAGAATTGTTCCTCAGCTTCAAGAGGATGTCAGGAGGGATTCAAACGTGCATGTTTTTCATTTGTCAGAAGGGAGGCAGAACGTGTGGCCTTGTTCCTTTCTCAATGGGCTGTGCCTCTTTTCCTGGTGCTATCAGACTTCTGAGAGAATCTTACAAAGACACTGAATAAAGGCAGCTACATTTGACACATGAAGTGCTGTGCTACAAGTTACACTGACTTATATAGAGCTCCTGTTTGATTGTGTTGAGAGAAAATGTATCTGCAAGTGCATGGTGGTTTATTCTTACCCCACTGACTGCCCGGCGTTCCTTTCCCAAGACAGTGGTTTTTGCTGCCTCTGAAATTTGATCTCCCAACTGCCTGCTCCTAACAGGACAGGAGGATGGAACAATTTCTTCAGAAGCCTTTTGAAAAGCTGTTCATTGAAACGAGACATAAATGCCCTTCCTCATTCTGATCCTGTGATTTTGTCAATCTTTTTGGTTAGTTCTGTTAGGAGATTTGACTCAGAGCACCCTTGAATCTGTGAGACTCCCAGTATTGAGTTAATTGAATTTTTGTCAGATGTCTGTCTTTGTAGGTATTTACAGAACCTCACGAAGATGGGGGTGTTTTGTGCTGGTCTCAGTGTAGCACAAATGCAGGTAACAGGCTGAGTTTAAACCATCACAGTCACAGGATAACCACTTTGGCCCTAGAAGTCTGCATTTGTGTGCACGACACAGCACCTCAGCAGACTTGGCCGCACTTTTTGAGGATTGATTTGTTTGTTTACTTAGGCAGAAACGAAAAGAAAAACGCCAGAAGAGAAAACTAGAGCGTCAGTCAAAACTGGATTCCAGCGGTGAGGGGAATGACAGGAAGTGCATGCGCAGGGAAGTTGTTCCTAGCACGCTTCGCCTCATCGTGGACTGCAGCTTTGATGACCTGATGGTGTTAAAGGTAAAAGGAACTTCAGATTAACTGGGTATATTTAATTTTCCTAAATATAAACTCTCTATGTTCTCAGGATTTTCCCATGGGTTAAAGACCGAGTATTGTCACAGTGATAAACCTGTTTGATTCCTCAGATTAATTTTGTGTGTTAATTAAATCCCTGTGATTTTTTTTTTCCTAGAATAATGTAAATCAAGCACATGCATAGAGGTGTCTAAGTTCACCTGTGTGGACGATGTGTGCGTCTCCTTGTCAGCATAATCCCCTCACAGTGGGTGTTTTCTCTCTCAGGATCTGATGCCCACACTCTCTGAGTAGTCACTTTTGCAAGTTAAAAGCTTCCTTTTTCTCTCTTTAGCTTCTCACTTGCTCATGATAAAGCATTTTGTGATGGTCTGTATGAAGGACTAAATAGAAACAAATTGTGTTGTGCAGGATGTTAAGAAGCTTCACAAGCAGATTCAGAGATGTTACGCAGAAAACCGCAAGGCATTTCATCCTGTGCAGGTATGTCTGAACAAACTGAACACTGACTGTTGCCAAGTACCAAACATGAGAACTGTAGTAGGAAAAGAAAATATTTAAGCTGCCTCTTTCAGAAGAAAATTACTTCTACTGTAAGACCCACATGTTATAAAGATACCCCTATATATGGAACAGTATGTGTATGCAGATGAAAAGTGCCAGATCCAGGTGTGCCACTAAGAGGCTTTTGATACCCTTGGTTTTAGCTGTGGCAGATTTTTTAAAAAGTCACTCTTAAGTCCGAATTTGTCTTTCAAACTTATTACTAACTATATGAATATGGTCCTAGTACTTCCATCTAAAAAATATTAAGAGCTTTAGGCTAACAGTTAAGGGTAGAAAGAGAGGAAACAGACTGTGGCAAATTGATGTTTCTGTATTTTGTACCTCTTGTTTGTTCTGTTTGAAGTTTTACTTGACCAGCCATGGGGGACAGCTGAAGACCAACATGAATGAAAATGACAAAGGATGGGTGAATTGGAAGGTGAGTAATTGAGTATTTCTGTAAAAAGTTAAAGTCTTGATTGTGGTTGTTAACTATACTGTTAGTTGTGAAGATCATGATCTTTTTCCACGTGGTTTTTCTAATACATGCGAGCAATGGCATATTTGAAAAAGTGTAGCTTTTTGTCCTTTTAATTGATTTAACTTAAATAAGCCAAAGACTGCTTCTCTTGAATCTAGATTTGATTTTTGCTTGAAAAACTGCACACAAATCCATTGTCACTTATTTTTATTGAACAAATTCTATTCTTGATAGACTAAGCAGGACTCCTTGATTTAGGCAGTTCCAGCAACTGTCTGTCTTCAGAGTGCTCTTTTATCCTTGTCCCAAATCAGACCTGCCAGTCAGGATGTGATTCTCTCATGTGCACCTTCACTTCCATCACATTGCCTCTCAGCACTGAAGTGTTCTGGAGAGAAGTAGCTTCTCTTATGGCCAAACTCATGTTGGTTTTCCTTGTGACTCTCTGTTAATCCACTATTCCAACAACTTCAAAGGAAGAGCACTTAGAACAAATAAAAGCAGTCCTGTTTCCAGCAGTTCTTGTGCAATAGCTGCTTCATGAGAGCTCAGCATAAACTTCTCTTACCAAACAATTAATGTCAACTAAACGTTTGCTTGTGGGTTCACTTTTTTAAATGGACTTGAAAATTACTTGGATCCACAGGAGAAATAGGGTAACATTTGAAGGGAATCACAAGAACTTAAGGATTTGTAAAGTTCTTCTGGGGTTGCAGAAAATTTGCAGTTGATCTTTACAAATCAGTGCTCTAGGGACTGGATTGTTTACACAGAAAATTAATCTGCCTTGTGCTATGTATTTGAATGTGAAGGAGGAATGTGGAATGACCACATACTGTTGGATTTATTTTGCCAGTCCCATCTTGGGTCTGTAAAACTTGGCCAGCAATTCATCAGTCAAATGTAACTTCTTTTAACTACCTTTTTTTGAGGATATCCAAATTAGAACAGAGCACTATAGTGAGCTAATAAAGAAAGAAGACCTAGTATATCTTACCTCAGATTCCCCAGATGTTCTCAGAGAGCTTGATGAGAAGAAAGCCTATGTGATTGGAGGACTGGTGGATCACAATCACCACAAGGTAAACTGTGGGTCTGTTTCTTTGCAGCTTTTTTGGCACCTTATTTGACATTATTGCTGTTCATTTGTAAATGAACATAATTAATAATGAGAAAACCTCTTCAAAAAAGAATTTCAAGAAATGTTGAAGAAATGTGAAAAACACTTGTGGTGGTAGCAGTGGTTTGTGTTTCAGTTTTCTTATCCTTTACTCTTCCTCTGAAAAAATACCAAGTGACTGCAACCTGAATAACTTTGTACTTTAACATAAGCTCACCTTTAAAGCAGGCTGGAGCTGATGGTTCTAGAGCTGCAGCTGCATGAACAGGTTTCATTTACAATCCTTTTGAGCACAGTGAGGTCACAGTATCACAGATATGGAAAGTAGTGAGTTTTCCAGAGGTAGTAGCCCGTGAGGCAGGTGCTGTCCAACTGGGGTAAGTTTCTTTTTGTAACCAACTTCTAAAGCAACATCAGGGCAGCACAGGGAAAACTCTTGCCAAAAAATGATACTTGTAGTAAATCTGTATGGGCTGATCTGAAACAGCAATTCTCAATCCACTTGTTTTCATATCTTTTCCCCAGGGAATTACTTACAAAAAAGCTGTAGAGCAGGGAATTGATCATGCACAGCTCCCACTTGGAAACTTTGTCAAAATGAACAGTCGGAAAGTGTTAGCTGTCAATCATGGTAAGTTCTAAATCATAAAATAATTACATCATTTTAGAATATATCTGTGATAATCCCAGTTTGAACCCTCTGCACTATAGTGCAGATACCTAAACCTTGTTTTATTATGTTGATATTTCTTGAATTTAGTTGCCTTCAGAATACATTAATTGCCCTGACCTTTCAATATTACAGATGTGGTTAAATGTAAATGATGGTGTCTTAGCCATTTAGAAGTGCACATTGTATCCTGTTGGCTTGTTTTGGGATTACTTGTGGGTTTCTTACCATCCTGGTCTTGTTTCCAGGCTTACTGTAAAAGTGAGTAAAATGTTGGAAACTATCCAACATTGTATTTTATTGTAGTGTACACATTTTATGCCAAGGCAGGATGAATGTTTGTGATGTTTTCATGTTTTTGGACAGCTTTGTTCAGCAGTAACTGCCTCAGTACCTGTAGACTTTCCTCAGTTGGTATCAGCAGTACCCCAGCTACTGAATTTTCATAAATGTATTTTTACCTGATTTCCTGGTTCTGATTGAAGTATTTAGTTGCTTAACCAAGCCTTGAATCCTGCTCCTTTTAAACTTCCAGCTTTATTATTAAATTGTCTGTCAGTGTCATTAAACAAAAATACATGCAAAATTGAGCCTACTCAGACTTTCATGGAAATTTATGACATGGTGTTGAAGTCTTTATTGTGCCTCACTGCACATTCTTTAGCTTATCTTATCTTCCTTTATTTCAAGTTTATTTTTTTATGTAATACATTGCTCAATGATAACTTTATTTTCTGAAAGTGCCATATTAATGAGGCTGACTTTTGCATGATAATGATTATTTAATCATGGAGGAGAGTATAGTATGGCATGGGACTTAAAAATTATCAAAGCCTCTGTATTTGTAATATTTCACATGTTTCTAAAATTAGATCTTTCACTGTTGGTTTATATAGAAAGGAAGAGCTTATTAAAGGAGGGGTCAAAATGTTTGTTAAAGTGCACCCACAGCAGGATTCCTGTTAAATGTGTGAAAGCACTGGTGCCTGTACAAAAGGCACTGGTGAGACTGAAGTCTTTGTCTCAGTCCCTGAGAGAAATGCTGTCATGCTGCTGGAGACTTGGTGTGTGCTTGGCTTCAGGCTGCAGTAGTAGCAGAATCTGTTCCTGCCTGCATTTCATCAGCTCTGCTCTGAAGATGTCACAAGAGAATGCACATAAACCTCTGTCAAAATGGATTTGGGGGTGTCTTGCTATCAGCAATTCACTTACCTCCCTGTGAAAGAGCTGATGGGCTTTTCTGATGTTGCAGTGTTTGAGATCATCCTTGCATACCTGGAGAAGAGAGACTGGAAGGAGGCCTTTTTCAGTGTCCTGCCACAGAGGAAAGGGGCTGTTCCTTTGGGAGAAGACAATGATTCATCCAAACATGCTCTGTCTGGAAAAGAAGATGAAGACAATGACTCAGACAGCAACTAGGCTTCAGAACCAGATGACGGGAAAGATGAGACATGGAGTTCATGGAATAAAACTGGGACATGAAGTAGTTTTACTTCAAGGACCATCTGCAGCCCTTGTAATGCTGAATTGTCTCAGTGCTCAGTAGCCCCAGAGCTGTTTCTGTGCATGAACAGTTAAGTTAAATGCAGGTTTTTACCCTGAAACTTCAATATAATAGCTTAAAAAAAAAAAGACAAATGCAGCATTTATTTTTTCCCAGGGAAGCTGTTTAATTTATTTTTTAATATTATTTTTTATACCAAATTGGGTGTAAATGCCAAGAGCATTAGTATTTACTATTTTAATGTATACATTCTTGTCTCCATTTCTGTTCAAAAGTTTTCTTAAAAGCAATGAATGACAAGTGTTCCTTTGGCTCCAAAACTTGTACCACTAGTGCCTGCTGCAAAGTGTGCATGAACACTCAAAACAAAAATTGTGACTTTCCTGAGCATCTCAACAGACAATCAACTGAACTGCCTGGTTTATATATTGTTTACTTAGCTGGGGTCAGTAGGTGAAGTATGAATGTGGGGTTAAGCCAGTGCTTTATACTGGAACTTGAGAGGGATGGGTGTTAGCACAGGTGCCAGTCATGTGCCTTGCTTGGCACATGGTGTGCACTGAGGTGACTCAATCACTTTGGATTATTTATTCATATCCTCAGCAAAATTTACACAGCCTCAGAACAACACCAGGAGAGAGGAACTCTTCCTTACAGGTCACTCAGATTCAGTATTCCTGTGTTAGCACATGATCCTCTATGTATTGTATTGTCTATCAAATATTTTTCCTTTAAAAAGAAAATGGTCGTCTTGGCTGGATGTTCTGATTCATCAAGTGCCTTTAGTGCTTTGGTGAAGTAGTGAAGTGGGAACCTTGGAAGTGAGGCTGTGCTTCAGCCCTGTGAGCCTGCCTATTCCTTTCTTCTCCAGGGAGTAGCCAGGTAGCTGCAGTGCCTGAGTAAGTGCAGGTCTCACACAGGTTTCTAATGCCTGAAGAGCATGAGGACGTGGCATCCTAAGTGTTTCTCTCTGCTGAGCTGCAGTCAGAGGGCTGATTCAGGTCTGACTTGCCTTCTGCCCATTTTTCTTCCTCTCTTCCTTGTCACTGCTTTCAAGTGGAGATTGCAGGTGCAATCCCTGGGTGTCCCTATGGTCTGTAAAGTCTTGGCAACCAATTGGTTATGACTTACACACTTCGTGCACTTCTCTCTACACTTTCTAAAAGGCCAACAGAAAAGTTTCTTCTGTTAACAGGATCAATTATGGTTTGTTGCTGAAGTTTCACAGGGATTTTCTTAGGCTTTACAAAACTGATTGCTTTGTTGCAGAAACTAGCTCAGCCTTTTCATAAAAGCATTGCTGCTTTAATTTCTGTAACAAAAAAGGCAGCACAAGTGTACCCAGCATGCATTACACTGATTCTCTAACTGAAATGTGTAAAATTGCAAGGAATTACACCTTTACAGCTGAGGTTCTGCAGGTTAATGCATGTAGCACCTATTACGCCTGATCTAAGACTCCTCAGTCTGTCCAAGGTTTCCTTAAGAAAATTTCATACATGTGCCTCATTTACTGAGGCTTGAGAGTGTAGGAGCAGATGGCTCAGACAAACTGGGAACTTTCAGAGACATGCTGAAAGAGTTCCAAAGCATCTTACAGAATTGTTGTGCAGCTTAAAGCACAGCCTTACCAACTTTACCAGTGAAATTAAATACACACACACACACACAGGTGTTTTTAAATTCAGCTGTTTAAATCTGAAGCTTACCTGTCTATGGAGAAATAGAAGGAAAACATGGTCTCGTGTGGTGCTGTTCAAAGGCTGCTCATGCCAACTGCACAGTATCACAGCAGCTCAGTAGCTGCTGCCTGTTCATGCACACTGCTTGTCTCACCCACCTGGTCTTCCTGTCCCCCATCACAAGAAGCATGGCCAGCACCTCAAGGGAGTGATCCTCCTGCTCTGCTCTGCTCTGCTCTGCTCTGCTCTGCTCTGATGAGAGCCCACCTGGTCTGCTGCATCCAGAGCTCGGGCTCCTGACATATGAAGCCCATGAACCTGTTTGAGCGAGTCCAGAGGAGGCCATGAAGATGCTCAGGGTGCTGGAGCACTTCTTCTGCAGACAGGCTGGGAGAGCTGGGGCTGTTCAGCCCAGGGGAAGAGAAGGCTGGGATCTGGAAGGGGGCCTACAGGAAAGCTGTAGAGGGACATTTTACAACTACAGGTAGTGACAGAACATGGGGGAGTGGTTTTTAACTGACAGAGGGTGGGTTTAGATTATATATTAGGAAGAAATTCTTCACTGTGAGGATGAGGACTTAATTGTTTTTCATTTTGGATTTACATTTTGTATACAAGTTATAGCCCTGTTTGGCACTCTGGTGTTCTGGCTTGTGGCATGCTACTTAAGAAAGCACATTTATTCTTTTTCAATCTACAGACCTGGCTCTTGTTCTCAATATTTTCAAGATGGTCACTTGCATATTTCAGGCATGGCCCACTAATGCATTACACTGGAAGCAGAGATAAATTACTGTCCTGTTTTGTAATAAGAAACAAAAAGAAATTTGTTTCTGATAACAGAAATGAATATTTACATGCAGTGCTTTAGGGCGCTCCTTAAAGATCTTTCTTTGAACCAGCTTTAGCTGTACAAAGTTAATGAAACAGTAGGAAACACACTGGGAAGTTCTCTGCTTCACCCTGCTGTCCTCAGGGAAGATCACCTCTGACATGCTTGTCTAACCAAGACTTAGAGACCCCCAATGTGATTTGTTCCTGGGCCACCACGATGTTGAAGAAGAGAACATGAAAAAGACAATCTGCACAGAAGCTCCAGAAGAACAGGATCCCTGTGTTTCACCACCAGGCGTCATTGCTGTGCTTCAGAAAGCTCTGACTTTCATCGCTGAGCTTTGTAAAGTTTCAGGTACTGCCAGAACTATTGCTCAGCAATGCTGGGCAGCGGAATACATCCAAAGGTCTTTCAGTCTGTGTAGTAAAGCATTAAAAAGGCAATAACGAAGGTATGGCTCAAGGAATCTGAAAAGAAAGAAACGAAAAAAAGGAAGGGAATACAGCAGAAAGTCAAATCTTCTGGCTGAATGGGCAAACTTTCTTTTAGTTACATGCAGTGGTAAGGTCATAGCAAGGTGCCATATGTAATCTTGTTGTTTTGTTGCTTTCACTTCCCACTGAGCCTCAATCCCCTTGGTTCAGATTTCTGAAGTGGTTTTTTTTCAGATTTCAGATTTCCAGCAGTGTTCATCTGCATCCATGTTGTGACAGTTTCCCAAACACTGTACTGCTGCAGGTTCCTGTATTTCCCCCCTTGTCTGTTTCCTGGATTCAGGTCAATTTGCCTTTGCTATGGCCTCCACATGTCCCATTTCATAATTTATGCTCATTGCCCCTATGTTTGCTTATGGAGCAATAGTGTCATTCTAGAAATGACTCTGCAGAAAAGCATCTGCGTGGAAGAGAGCCTCTCTGGACAGCCCCATCTCAGAGGCTTCTGGTCAAAGTTGACAGTGCTGGTGGGTTTTGCAGTGCACACTGGCATGCTGCACAGGGCTGTCGCTGTCCAAGGGGATCCACACTGATGGTCATTCCAAAATCCAGTGTGCCATGACAAGGCACAGGTGCTCAGGGCAGTCTTGGGGCAATGTGACTGTCAGCTGCAGGAGTGCAGGATGTGGCATTCCTAAAATCCTTAGAGCTTGAGGATAAGGTCAGGGAAGAGTTTTTCTGATTTAAACAGAACTTTTTACTGCTCAGGCTGTGCTGTAGATCACACTGAAGATCACAGGTTCACTGCACCATTATTGGTATTGGTTCATATTACTGTAAAGTATCCATTTATTCTACAGGAGGGTTTTAAAATAAGCTATCAATAAGCACACATTCTTCTTGTCGTAAGTTATCCTGAAAAGCAGAGACAGACTTCTGTGTGACTTCCAAATCGAAAGCTGAATAAACTTTGGCCCGTCTTCGAAATGTGTACCTTAATTGTCTCTCTTCCAAGAAGGTGGCTTTGTTAGCTGGAACAACAGCATCTGACAATCCTACAACCAAATAATCAAATGTTTGATTCATATTCATTCCCTTTTGCTGCATTTTTACTTCAAGTAGTGTAAGAAAGATGTGCTTTTTAATTTCTTGTTTGCCTTGTTTGGCTGTGATATTTCCAGAGACCTAAAAGGAAGAAAAAGCATTATTTAAAAAAGCAGTGTTCATACTTGATTGAGTACTCTCTTTGGATATTATTTTCCGCTTCTAATTCTTTTAATACTTGCTCTAAACCCACAAGGTAATTTGCACTTTCTGCCTTTAGCTTTTCTTCAGCTTACTAAAATGAATAAGGCATTGTCCCGTGAGCAGTTGATTTATTCCCTGTGTGTTTTTGGAAAGGTGTTTATTTCTAGATGTCTTTGTTCATGTTCTCAGAAAATTGGATGTCATCCCATATGTGCTTAATTTAGCTCCACTGTAGTGTAATGTACATTTGCAAAATCTTCAGATATGAATCCCTAAGTTTTTTGAAGGGCATAACCTGCCCTACCAGCTGGTTTTGCTCAATCTCTGTGCTTCAGTAATAATGAGCACTTGCAGGGTTTTGTATACCTAATCTTTTGGACACACACTTAAATGTGCAGGTGGAAAAATACAAAGGGATTGGAGTAGTCACAGCTTCTATACTGTGTAGGGTGAGACTTCAGAAATGTTGCTCTTTTGTTCCTATCTTCTACTAACGTGTGTCCCAGAGCTTTTGTGTTATCAAGTTCTTCAGAAGTGACTGATAAGAGGGTAACTTGGAAATTGCTATCACACAGTGGGATGAAATTATGGATTTTCAATTTAAACACCCTCCAGAAGGTTTATTTTCTTAACAGCTAAGTCACTGTCTGAAAGAAAGAAAGGTACCTTGGTAAGCTTAAAAATCAACATGATAGATAAGGAAGAAGTAACCTATTTTAAAAAATGCTAAAGTTTTAGCTAAAGCTAGTATGCTATTTTATTATTTGTAGGACAGTATAGTTGTCAGTAAAATCTGTGATGCATTACTGCCATTAAAAGTTTGTGGGGTTTTTTCTGTGAAGAGTTAGGTCACTTGAGCTGTGGTTAAAATAGTCTCCTGTTAAATAGAGCCAGGTTCAGTGCAGAACTACTTTTCCATTAAAAGAAAGCTGTTTCAGAAAGCACTGTCTCTCTTCACCTGGAGTCAACATCATGCACTGCTTCAGGCAAGCAAGCAATGCAAGGCTGCTCAGCCCTAGCCAGGAGTAAGGAGTGAGAAGCAGGCTGTGCTGCCTGTGAAGTGGCAGTAAGGAACCACTTTCCCCTGCAAGTGCCTTGTAGTCAGAAACTGTAGCTATGGCTACAATCTGCTGAGCATGGTCAATGTTTCATAACATTTGCCCAGGTTACAGTCCCCAAATGAAGATAACGTGGAGTTGCAAGAACAGGCCTTTGCCCACTGCTTCTAACTTTTTTGTGTGCAAGCTCACCAGCCATGAACACCTCCAATATGTTCTTTGTCTTCAACCCCTGACACACATTTCACTTGAATCTGCTGAGGTTAATAAATCACTGGAGAGGGAATATTACTGCATTATGTTCAGCTGGATAAAGTGAGATAAAAAATTATAAAGGAATGTATCATATTTTCATTGAATTACAGGCTATCCTGAGTTGGAAGGGACCTGCATCAAAGTCCAAGTCCTACCTCTGCACAGGGCAGCCCCAAGAGTGCCTGAGAGCACTGTTCAAACCCTTCTTGAAGTCTGTCAGGCTGGTGCTGTGATCACTGCCTTGGGGAGCCTGTTCAAGTATCCAGCCACCCTTTGGGGGAAAAACCTTTTCGTAATATTCAACTTAAACCTCCCCTGACACAACTTCATGCCATCCCCTTGGATCATGCCACTGCTCACCAGAAAGAAGAGATTTTAATTGCACAACATGTAGATAAACATGAAGAAAAATTCTCTCCATAGTGAGCAGCCCTAAAAGTGGAGGGGTCTAGGGATCAGCTAAGTATTTTCTGGCAAAGGGTTGAGCCAAGGGCCTGTGCAAGCAAGTGGTAAAGGGGTGGCACTGTGGTTTCCCTGCATGCCAAAGCCACTGTATGCCCCGAGCTGGAGCCTCACCCTCATTTATCTTCAGGAATCGGGCAGAGCAAGGCAAATAAAGCAGCTCCTGCAACATGGCTATGCAAGTCTGCTCATGCTTCACTGGAATCCTGTGCAGTCTATTTTGTTGTCACCTTTTGCCTGAAGACCATGGCACCTATCCCTGCACAGGCTGCAGACTGGGTCCACTGTCTGATGCAGTATTCTCAGTTGGAGGAAAAAAGTCACGGCCTTGATATGCTTATAGTTAAAGATATAAGGAAAGTTTTGAGGGGAAAGGAAGTGTAAAGGGATATGAGAAATAAACCAATAAGGAAAAGGGATGGGAACTTTAGAAGAATCATAGAACAGTTAAGGTTGGAAAAGACCTCTAAAATCATCAAGTGCAAAAGAAGGGAGGAAAGGAGAAAGATAAGCATCAAGGAATAGAGTGGACTAGAAATACTTCATTCTAATACAAGTAATTTTAAGAAGGGTAAATCTCTAGGTCATACCTCATGGGAGGACTGGAGAGCTTTGGATGGAACTCAGAATAAAAAAATAAGAGTTTATGGCCTTTGGAAGAAAGGGCTGAGAGCTCAGGAGGATTACAAGGATGCTACGAGCTTTTGCAGGGAGAAAATCAGAAGGGCCAAAGCCCAACTAGAACTTAATCTGGTTACTGCCATTAAAGAAAATAAAAAATGTTTCTATAAATACATTAACAGGAGCAGGGCTCCATCATGTGTAATGGTGACTTGGGAAGATAAATGCCATCACTCCAAATGTCCACTCCTTCCTTCTTCTTCCCCCACTTTATATACTGAGCATGATGTCATGTAGTCTGGGATAGCCCTTTGGTCGGTTTGGGTCACCTGTCTGGGCTGTGTCTCCCCCCAATCTCCCATGCCCCCCCAATTTCCTCACCAGTGCGGCCATATGAAACGCAGTAAAGGCCTTGGCTCTGTAAACCATGCTTAGCAATAACAAAAACATCCCTACATTACCAGCCGTGTGTTCAGCGCAAATCCAAAACCCAGTCCCAAACCAGCCACGGTGAAGAAAGCTAACTCTGCACCAGCCAAAACCAGCACAGAGGTTCAACAAGGCCAAGGGCCAAGTCCTGCCCTTGAGAACAACAACCCCAGGCAGTGCTACAGGAAAAGCTGCCTGGAGGAAAAAGACCTGTGGGTGCTGGTTGACAGCAGCTGAACATGAGGCAGTGTGTGCTCAGGTGGCCAAGAAGGCCAACGGCATCCTGGCCTGGATCAGAGATAGTGCAGCCAGCACAAGTAGGGAAGAGAAGAATCTCTTCTTGAATTAATTACAGTTATACAGGTAAACATGAGAGAGTGCTATACTTAATAATTACTAGTCAAATTATATGCAGCATTTTATCTCCTTTTTACTTGTTTCTGAAGGAAAAATCTTGATTTCAGAATTCTGGGCATAATTTAAAAATAGATGAGGCTTGAAGTCCCCAGGAAAGGCATGCAACCCAATCCCTTGCACCAGCATGTAGTGCCAGGAGAGAGCAAGTGTGTGGGCATGTGAGCAGTGATGGGGGCTGTGCTTGTGGGCATTGATGGAACCAACAGGTCAGGCACTCACAAAACAAGCAGGGCGTTGCATATGGTAAAAAAGGTCCTGTCGCAGCACTTCTGATTTATTGATTTTTGTTTTCCCGTCAGCACGGCTGGCACATTGTCCTTGGACACAGCGAAGTGAAAGGCTTTCCAACAGATTAATGAGTAGCTGGACTGTAAAACTAAGAATTCAGGAGCAGATAGAGCCACAGCCACACAGTCAGTGTATGTTTCTTAAGCAGCTTGCACTATCCCACGTTTTAATGGATGAGCTGGGCTCTTATAAGCGTCACCAAAGTTCATCAGCAAAGCCTTCACGTTCTCACCGTGTCCCTGCTGCCCTGAATTCAAGAGCCACTCTCTCCACTTCTCTTTGCACCTACAGTGCCACTGAGAGTAGTGAGTTTGGAGGGCAGCTTCCAGGGAGGTAGGAAAAGGGAAAGAGCTTCCAGCCAGGGCTGTTGCTTTCGTCCCATGATGTTGAGGGGAACCACAGGTGGGCTGCAAAAAAGAGTAGGGAAGAGCATGACAAAGGAGTCAGGAAGACAGAAGCACTGAAAGAGTGAAGTTTCGTCAGATGAGTGTTTACTCTCATTATAGCACTTTTTCTGATTAAGGGGTGGGACTCTGAACTGGGAGGCTTGGCTAGAAGATCAGAGCAGTCCACTTGCGGGAGTGTTTCGCACAATCAGCTTCCAGTGTGCTGGAGAGGACTTGTGGTCCCAAACAACCCAGCTGCTCTGGGGGTGACTGAGTTCTTGGTGCAAGAAATCAGCAGTGGCAAGATTTGAAACAGACACACCAGTCAACATGAGCACAGCAGGCAAAGTAAGCAACAGTTTGCATTAGGAAAGTTTCTTTGCTGCAGCTGAGTAATGCATTTTTAAATGTGAACTTTTTGCAGGGACACTGTAAATCCTGGTGGTATAGCACAGATTAGAGTTTAGGATGAAGCTGGTACAGAAGAGCTGCTTTTATTTTCAGGATGCTGTAGTTTCCTAGGAAATGGTTGTTAACTCTTCAAGGCAATAGTTTATTTGGGGCAATAAAAGGTAACAGCACCAGAATAAGAGTAACATCCCGTCTGGGTTAGCAAACTGCTTTTCATCTCCAACTGGATAGTTTAAAATATGATAGAATGTATGAAGTGTTTAGATCAATGTATTTATCTGCTCTACAGATCTGCTTCTGAGATCCTACATTAGTTTTAATTTTTAGTTTATTTATAATTCTATCAGCTTGTTTTCTAAAAAGAAGATAAGCTAATACTGTGTTAAATTTCAGGGTAAATTGTGCTGGCATTAGGACAGTCATTAAATTTGAATACACATATAACAAGTCTCAAACTTTAGTTACTAAAGACCAGAAGTAAGTTTCACATGCAATGCAATACTGAGCTGGGATTGAAATGAGTAGTTACATCATTGCTAGACATTAGATAACAAGAGAGATGGAGGTATTGATACCAATACATGTTCCTTCTTGCACTGCTGGCGAGATGCTAACAGATACCCAGGGGTTAAGGGACAAGCAACAAGAAATGGAAAAGAACTCAATGCATGCACCTTGCTAGAATGCGCCTTAAGATAGTTCCAGGATCATTTGCTGTTAATGCCAGCTGTCTTCACTATTCTAAAACCAAAAGAGAAAGAAAAAAAAATTTCTCTTTAACTCTGAGTTACTGCAAGTGCAAAATTAATTGTAGCTTACTTGTAGGTAAATTCACTAAGTTCAGTCCTCTGCTCAGCATTGGACAGAGCACAGTAAATGAAATGTTGTGATGTAGCTTAACTGCTTTGATTTCACCGTGTTTATCTTGGAATAACACGGGAGTTACAGTGCAATTTATGTAACCAAGCAGCATAGTCCTTGTGTCCTGTACAAGGGTGTGTTTCTACACCTGCCCTCTCCTGCCACTGTAACTCACATGGCTGGTAGAGCCTATGGGCAGAGAAAAAAAACGTTAAGGCAGTTTGTTTTAGCAGATGAAATGGGTGATAGTGTGTTGTTGCTACCTCTGTGGGATCCTGTTACAATCCGTAAAAGTTCACAGGGACTAAACAGACAGAACAATGCATAATTAACTGATGTCTAATTATAGGAAAGATTAGTTTGTTCTCAACAATCCACACTTTTTGGCCACCTTGTTCTTAGAAACACTACATGCGCTTTGCAAGTCATGAAATCATCACTGGATACAATCTAAATATATAAACTGCCTTTTTTTTAAAGTAAATTGATGCCCTTTGAAATGTGACCTTTGACCGCACTTGCGAATTTTTCACTAATCACATTTGCATCTAAACATTAAATTTAAATTTACTGCAGATATCTCTTGAGGCAGTTTTTCCAAAGCATTGTACCCATCCCACTTCTGTGTCTAGCTGCTGAAAGTCTGCTATTTTATTTCATACGTTTAGTATTTCCTAGTAATTATTTTCTTTGTTACCAGTTTTCAGTTTGTGGATAATCAGGCATTATTTCTACTTCTACTTCAGAAGCTTTGCTACTAAAAATTTGTTTGTTGGTTGTTTTCCCCTGTGAATTTTGCAGCACACCAGTGTTAAGTTGTCCCAGTCACACAGGATAAATATGCGTGTGTAAACTTCTTGAATCCTGGATTTGATTCCCCTCCATTTTCTTCTCAAGATAATGCCACTCAAACACTTGCAGGCAGTAGACTTCACAGAATGACTGAGGACTTTATAATGTGTCACCCAGGAAAATCATATTTCAGGGACTGAGGTTGTTTAAAGACCTAGGATGAGATTTTTAAACACCTCCAAGGAGGAACAGCAGTTATGGGGACAAAGATATCCCACTGCTTTTGAATACACTAAGATTGAGCTTGCAGGGAGGAAACCTATTTGAGAGCCCGGGATGTGTGTGGACACTGCTCCTCTCTTTTCCCTGAGGGCATTTTTCTCTCAGTGGCAGATGGTCAGAGGAGCCCTAAGGCCTGTCATTACCAGGACAAAGCCTGAAGAGTTAGTGGACAAACTTCAGTCTAGGAGATGAAAAAAACCCTGTCTCGGCTAATTGGGTAGTAAATCCGCCTCAGTTAGATAACTCTTCTGAGAAGGAGGGTACCTTAGCGTGCATAATACTGCACTTAAAGGGACTCCTCAGGATTGCCTCTGTGGAGTGCTACATCAGCTTGCACCGGTGACCTTTCAGCCACCACCTCATGGCTGAACTTGGGCTCTACTAGAAAGTTTATAAATCTGTACTAGGCTTTGAATTCCATTTTTAGCAACTTTGCCACTTCCCAACAAAGACAGTTCTAGGCAATACAGACTTTATCACAGCCTGATAATGACATCATTTAGTGTGCCATCTTCAAGAAGACACAAATACAGACAAGTAATCCAACACAGCAAAATAAATTGACCAGGAAGTTAGCAAAGGAGCAGTGAGAATTGGTAAGGTATCCTATTACCTAGGAGACTATTATACATGCAACTGAAAACTTAATGTGACAGAAATATCAGCAAAGTCAGGCACGATCATGGTGCGGGGAAAAAATAGGCTTACACTGACCTTTGGTGTTGACTTTTCTGTTGTTTGGTTTGGCTTTCTTCCCTGTAGTTTCCCTCTCTTCTCCACAAATATGAGCAGGAGTTTCACATGCAGAATGGACGTCTGCATGGTGACTTGAAAATGCAAGTGCCATTTGTGTTTTCTTTGCTCTGTTTGCAGGTTATTAAATGCAAGGCAGCAGTGCTGTGGGAAGCCAATAAACCATTCAGTATTGAGGAAGTGGAAGTGGCCCCACCAAAAGAACATGAAGTTCGCATAAAGGTATTAAAAATAAAATTTAAAACAACTCCTATGACTTGCATTCTATGTTGCTTTTAATCAGAATTCGTTCTATAAATTTTTAAAACCCAGTCAGAAAACATTCTACTAGAAAGTAGTTACTAATCAGCGAGCCCCTATGGAACTTGTTTAAAGTCCTTAATTTGATAATGAGGTTTTTTTAAAAAAAAAGTTTTCAGGACTGTATTTTTTGTTTACTGACACCTGTTTTTCTAATAGCCTGAAAAAATTACAGTACAAGGCAAAAATCAGAATTTCCTGTAGTGTGGAGCAAGATAATTTCTTTTACTTCGTTTAAATCTGTGCTTGGAAATAGCTCATTATGCCTGGGAGCTTCTTTTTTACCTGGATATTGGCCTCAGTGGAATTCAGCAGCTGCCTTAATTTTTGAGCAGTTTCAACTGTTACAGATGTGAGGAAAACCCTCCCATGGGGTTGACAAATCCATTTGTCAGAGTAAAAGTTGTAAACATACCTGAATATTTCAAAAGAAATAGTGCTGTTGTAGCTGCAAGAAAAGGCAAAATGTCATATAAAACACTATGTAGCTTAATTTTTTAAAATGTAACATGTACAAATATTTTAAATATATACATAGTACAATAATATAATTATTATGTAATTATCTAGAATATAAAATCATTGTATAATACATATTTTTATAAAATATCTATTATATATTTTCATATAGTCTAAATATAATAAACATAAAATATACTCAATATTTCTGTGTTTATAAATAATATGTGATGTTAAACATTTATTTACATTATTTTACAACATTTATATAATATTACACACTTTTCAAGTATTTATATATAAATATTAGGAATAATTTAATTTACTCTGTTTTTCCTATATAATTGTGTTGATAGAACATTGGTTCTACAGAAAATTCATCTGACTCCCTATAGAGCTCAGTACTGCACAGCAAATATTCACAAAGGAGCTTTTTCCCTGTGGATTAATGACTAATAAATACCATGAAAATCTTCAGTCAGACAACTAAATTTGTTTTACCTGTAGATCTATTGTATGTATATTGGATTTTGGAGAGAAGCAAGTGGCTTCTCCAAATGTAGAATACCATTTCACTTCTGTATATGACCTGACATAGTTAAATGCAGAAATATTCTTCTTTCCTGTGAATCAGATCGTGGCCACTGGGATCTGCCGCTCTGATGACCATGTGGTATCTGGTGCGCTGGTTATGCCTTTTCCAATAATTCTTGGGCATGAAGCAGCTGGTGTTGTGGAGAGTGTTGGGCAGGGAGTGACTTCAGTCAAACCAGGTATGAAATAGCACTGAAAACAAACCCTGTGCTGAGTTTCCAGACTCCTGAAGTCAAAGACTATTATATTCGTGAGTACTTTTACTGCACAGGAAAATATTCCAATTTTGTCAACGATACCTCAAAGGATATAAACCTACTGTTTATGCCTTTCTGTGTCCCCAGTATTGATTTACTTTCAGAATTTTCTACTCAATTTCTTTTGGTTTTGGCAAAAACATCTGCAGCTTGCTTTCCACCTACTTGGTGCTTTTCCTGTCATGGGACTAAGAACATAGTCTTTGCTGTTGTTCATGTGAAATCAGGCATTAGCTGCAACTTCTCTGAACACAGTTTATACAGCTCACCTTTCTCAAGAATATGGCAAAGCAAAGCATCAGATGACAAACATGTCAAAGCACCTTTTAATTCTCCTAAAAGCTAAATAATCCATTGATTTCAGTTGACCAGAACTTAGGTCTTACTTCACTTTAAAAGCATCAGGACACAACTGGGATGCCCATTCTGCTGCAGGCTTTGCATGTGGGCAGCACCAGTCCAGGTGAGGCAGCACTACTCCCTGAGGGCTGGACTGCTCTGAGGACACTCATCTGGACCAGCTGCTCCTCTCCCTATGTTCTCTTTGAACCACAGTGCATGGATAGTCAGTGAAAGATGACAATTTCCAGCCAATTGCTGCAAGATGAGATGGGATTCCACTACACTTTTTTAGGACTGAAAAAGTTCTAACAAGGCCTAAATTATTAAGAGAAAATACGCAGTGAAAATAATATACACAGAATCACTCAATTTCCAGGCAGTTTGTTATGATACCTGAGTAGCCCACTTTTAACACCTCTGTACTTCCAGTGTCTTTGCCCATACTGTCAAGTATGAAGTCTGTCCAAAGCAGGTTGGTGTGTATAACAAAAAATTTTATTAGAGATTTCTGCTTTAACTCTAAACAAATATGCATATTGCAAATTTCAGTGACAGCTCTAGCTGCCTTTTTTCTTATGTCTGGGTTCATAAATCTCTCTGTTGCCTAATTCTAGCTGCCCTGTGTTTCCAGGTGAGCTGAAATAGCAGGCCTGAAAACATACATGCACAAAATCACATTTTTCAGATGTTGCTTGGGGGGGTTTAATGTTCTATAGGTATTTTTCATTTTTTGGTGGAAATCAAAAATTTCCCTTGACTTTCAATGTGTCAAGGATTAGCCACATTTTTGAACTGACAAATCATAAACTGATATGCATTAGGAGATACCCCTTTAGAGATTATTAGGTATTTACCATGTATCATTGCTGTGGAAATTGCACAGGAGTAAAAAATTGCACTGGGAAGCTATGTGCTACTTTGTTAATCACATAATTGTGCTAAAGAATTAGAGATGCTGGGTTAGACTGTGTGTGCCACTGCTTCTCAGACAAATATTTTATCTGCCTTTACTCAATGCAACAGTAACAGGATTGCTATATAGCAAAGGCAATCAAAAGGACTGGCAAAATAATGCTTAATTCCCCATTCTTTGTATGCATAGTTTACAGCCCTTGTACAGTTATCTTGGCACTCCAGTCTGCTGTCCTAGTGGACATCAATTTTTATGTCAGTTTCTTTACTGAAAGAAGGTATATTACTACCTTCTTTTTACACAGAAAGTGCAATAAACTGCTGAGTAAGTACTTCAGAAGTGTCAGTAAATAACATGGTTTTGTGACACAGGTCTGACTCAGTTCTGTGGAAAGACACCAGAAATTTTGCATGTCAAAATCAGTTGCCATAAAATTGCCTTAATTATGTCTTTTATATAAAACACAGAGAGGTGGTTCATCTTACAAATGCAGCAGAAGGAAATAAAACCTAGTGCATATTTGCCTGGGGATTAAATACATTTGCTTCATGTTTTTACCTGCATGCTTCTCGTTTGCCTTTCTTAATCCTCTGTCATTACTGTTGTATTTCTAGGAGACAAGGTTATTCCACTCTTTGTTCCACAGTGTGGGGAGTGCAAGAGCTGCTTAAACACCAAGGGTAACCTGTGCCGTGAAACTGAGTAAGTTTTCCTGGATTACTTACCACCCTAATTTGATTTGACTTTATCCAAAACTGATTACAAACAACAAATTTCACTTGCCATTATTTCTGTTCGTCTTTCAAACAGCCTTGGTACACGTGCTGGATTAATGCCTGATGGCACCACCAGATTTACTTGTAAAGGAAAAGCAGTTTACCATTTTCTTGGTACAAGTACCTTCACTGAATACACAGTAGTGCATGAATCTGCTGTGGCCAAAATCGATCCTGCTGCTCCTCTGGAAAAAGTTTGTCTAATTGGCTGTGGATTTTCAACTGGCTATGGGGCTGCTCTGCAGACTGCCAAGGTAAATATTGTGGTGGGTGTTTCTGATATTTTATGCTGTCTGTTCAAGATTGTGTAGCCTGCAAGTGGGTTGTCAGCATGTCAGCCAGGAGGTATAGACTCTAGTTCAGTGTGGAAAGAAGATACTAGTTCTTTGCCTACTTCAGATTCTGTCTCTAGGGTACTCAGAAGTCTTCAAATCAAAATCCAGTAAAATTGTTTATTAGCATCTATACTGTTTTCCCTCATAGCTTTATCACCCCTAGAAAAATGTTACAAGAGAGTTCATTTTTTTATTGTAACTGAAGACTAGGAATACACAGAGGCCTATATAGGCAACACTCACAATTGTAGCAATATATGAATGTGAGTTTTAGAGCTGGCACTGTCTCCAGTTGAGTGACACTACAGATCTTAACACCACTTTATAAAGCATCATAAAAAAAAGGTGTGTCTAAACTTGAGGCTGAGACATATAATGAGGACCTGGTCTTAGAAATGTATTTTAGGGACAATTTCTCTTAGGAAATGCATGTACAAATTCCTTCTCAGCAGGTAATCTCTAAATTGCAAGAAGTGGCTTAAGTGAAATCATGTTGATAATGAGGAAATGCATGGTACCTTCCCTAGCCTGTAACAATATACCATGTTTACATGGTTGCTATTATAGGTGGAACCAGGCTCCACCTGTGCCGTCTTCGGCCTCGGAGGAGTTGGCCTCTCTGTTGTCATGGGCTGCAAGGTAGCTGGAGCGTCCCGCATCATTGCCGTGGACATCAACCAGGACAAGTTTGCCAAGGCCAAGCAGCTGGGAGCCACTGACTGCATCAACCCTAAAGATTTCAATAAGCCCATCCACGAAGTGTTGATGGAAATGACTGGCGGGGGTGTGGACTACTCCTTCGAGGTCATTGGCCGTACGGATACCATGGTATGCAACCAAAAGATGGGGTGATGTGAGGCATTAGCTAATGAGCTCATTAGCACTCTCACCAGGCCACCAAGCACTGAGGAGGAGGAGCTGGGAGCCACTGGCAGAGTACCAAGCTAACTTCAAGCCTGTTAAGTCCAGCTATTGGCCACTGAGATGCAGGGACAGAAGCATGCTCAGAAATTTAGGAAAGGGAATTTCACTGTAGCGCCCTGGCCAAACCAGGGGGGCTACATTCACATAGCCCATTATCTGCTCTCCAAAAACGGCTTATCACTAATAGTTTAGACAAAATAGGCTAGGATATACTTAACCAGTGAGATACAATGGTGTGAGCAGATACAAGGGACAATTTTTAATGTGGTTTCAGTTACAAAAAATGAATTGGAAGCAGAGCCCTGAGAGGAGGAGATTGAGTTCAAACTTCTGTGCCCCAAGGAGAAATCTTGCCTGACTCTGGGTGTCCCTCTGTTTCTAATGCAGACTGCAGCCTTAGCCTGTTGCCACTGTAATTTTGGAGTCAGTGTGATTGTGGGAGTGCCCCCTGCAGCACAAAAGATCACTTTTGATCCCATGCTCCTCTTCACTGGTCGCAGCTGGAAAGGCTCCGTCTTTGGAGGTAAGGACTTGGAAAGATGGGATTTAACTGTCTTGGGAAACTTGTAAATCATCTTGAGGAAACAGGATATATCAAATTAATTGCTTAGGCTGTCTTATTAGATGTAATTGTATTAGTACTGATGTATTGATAGCTATTTTGCTGACGAGAAGTTGAAAAGGAATTAATTATGGGAACCATTAATGAATGGCAAGAGAAGGAAGGAAAAAAACAGAAAGGGAGTGAGGGGGAAGAAAGGGAAGAGAAGAAGAGACAGACAGAAAGACATAAAAAGACAACATAGAGAAAAAGGGAGGAAAGAAGAAAGAAGAGGGGAAAATGAGAAAAAAGAGAGAAGCAAAAGAGAAAAAGAAAGTGAGGGGGAGGGGAGGGAGGAGGATGAATAAAAATAAAGAGGAGGAAATAAGATAAGGAGAGAGATAAGAAGACATAAAGGATAGAAGATAAAGGGGGAAAAAAGAAAATCATAAAGAGGGAGAGAGGACAGAAGGAGAGGAGAAAAAGAGCACGTGTGAAAAGGAGAATGAGAGGAAAAAGTTTCAACTTACCAACATGGATGTCAGCACTCTGACTTTAGTATGAAATGTGATTAAGTTGAAACAGTATTTAATGTGGGGGAAAGTTTGGATTCTATAACAACTGACATTTGTACTGGTATTCTGCTGGGTTTGTCATATGTGGAACAGCTGCACTTTGTCCCATGTTTCCTGCTAGCACCCTGTGTTACAAAGGCTGCCACATTTCATCCTATTACTCTGCTACAGAAGGTTTATCTAAAAATTTAAGCTGCCTAGGGTTTTATGTATTTTCAGAAGCATTTAATTTCGTTATGCATTTTCTGTGGGGTCTTTTCAGGCTGGAAGAGTAAAGATGCAGTTCCCAAACTAGTTGCTGACTACATGAAGAAAACGTTTGTTCTGGATCCATTAATAACCCACACACTACCATGGACAAAGATCAATGAAGGATTTGATCTTCTAAGGACAGGAAAGAGGTAAACATTGTTTTGTTGTAAAGGTTCTGTATAAATAACTTAAAGGAGATGTATGGTAAGACAAAGCCTGACTTCACAGCAGAGAATGGGGAAGGCAGCCCAGCATGCCCTTTAATCCCCCCCCGCGTGTTCCCATGGGTTGCAGCTGGAGTAATAAAGCCAGCAAACCTTCAGCTCTTGAAATGCAGTGGGCCCTTGCAGACAAACTTTCAGATTCTAGTTTGAGCAGAGACACTGGGTGACAGAGGGAGAAAAGACTACACAATTGAGGAAGTCTCTTCCCAGTACCCATTGGAAAAAAGCACACACCCAAGTGAACATGGGAGTGCCAAGCTGTAGGGGGCCAAGGGTTAGCTATATCATATTCCAAGAAACATTTCAGGATGAAGAACAGGAACACAAAAATAGAAGTAGCCCATTCCTCTTGTGAGTTAGGGAACAGACTCCCAGTCCAGTTGGTCCTAAAGCCACTGGGTACTTTACCTTGAATTTCAGAGCTTTTAAAAAAGGAAAGTACTTGGTGTATATATATACACTGCAAACTCAGAATTTAGCTCTTGTGCCTTCCTCAAATATTGTGAAAGTTCAGCTTGGACTGTTTTCATAGGGTATTGAAATTGGAAATATTTTTTGACAGAGATATTTGACAAGATTCACCATGGGAATTAAAAATTGTCCTTGGCAGGAGTAGGAAAAACATTTGTATATCTTAGTATGTGTGGGGACTACGTTTTTTGAAAGTTCTAGATGTTTATAACTTACAAAGTCTGGAGAATTACATTCATGTTTTCTTTTCATTGTCACTTTCTAGCAGTTATTTTAGATGTTACTCACTCTGAATATAAAAAGCAAGTAACAGAAGAATTTCAACCCCTGAGGTTTGTTCTCAGGTTCTAACAATGCAGCACACACTTCATTTTTTAATTGTCCTTATTTTACATAGACTTTAAGTGTTAGTTTTAGTTTTTAGCATAACAAATGGGAAAGTGGTGAGGACAGAAATGCCAGCAGCTTTGCTAGGATACTGACAGTCAGCCTGAAGGTGGAGGCACATTGCAGCTGATCATTTTTACACAGTATAACACTTCAGTGTTACAGTGCAGAATAAGCTGTACCAGTTACCCTGCAAGTGGAAAGATGTGTCTAAGCCCCTCTCTGAGGAACTTCTCAGGCTGTAGCTGGTAATTAATTACCAGGAGCCCTGGGCTTCATCAGTGAGGGCTTTGCAGTCTTCTGTGAATTTTGTTCTCTACATCTGCAGCAAAGTTTGGACATCTGCTCTGCCATTTTGCTGCAAGCTGGGGCAGGGGCAGGCAGGGAGAGAGTACCTGTTTGACAGCAATAGCACAGATTATCAGAGAAAACAGCAGTGTTCTGCTGATGTCAGCCCAGGGGACTTTCTAGTCACTAACTTATCATTTTGTATTGCAGCATCCGCAGTGTCCTGACATTTTAGGATTCCCAGATGTTAAGCAGCAGATGGCTCAGCACCACTATGAGCTTCACCATCCTCCAATAGAACTTATATGAAATGCAAACCAAGGCATTCCTGAAAGATCTACCACTACCCTTGAATAAAAAGGATCAAGCTCAAACCCCATGTTTCAGGCAGAGAAATTATAAATGAAACCATCTTTTTCCTTCTACCTATTTCTCCTCATTCTTGTTTTTTAATTCTTTATATTGTGCTGCAATTTTTTAATAGCCAGTTATTATTATAGTCCTGAATTACAGGACTTGCTCCTGTCACAGGTGTTATAAAAACACCTGTTGGATTTTTTAAAATTACTTATAATATGCAATCTTTTTAATAAAACAAAAAGGAAGGAAACTGTTTCTTTAGGCTTCCATAACACTGCAAGCTTAAGAAATTTGTACATGCAGTTCAGCATAGTAAAACTGTAGGTTAGAACTGTGAATCCATCCTGAATGACTGTATCATTCCAGTGCCTAATAAGGAAGAAATGATATAGCAGAAATTAAAATTTATGCTGACCATGTGTTTGAATTAAAAATTTAAGTAAATCATAGACTTAGGTACTGGAGAATGTCTCACCACTCAGTATTTTACCAGATTAACACTCCCAAACATTTTATGTAAAAAATAATGTGTTGTTGTTCTGTGTTGTGGTTTGTATTTGGTGTTTTGGGGGCTTTTTTACCTTTATGCCTGTTTCTTGGGGTTGTTTTAGGTTGATCAGTGTGGTTTTAGACCTTTGGCCAATTTATACAAGTGCCTCTTATGTTTGGGAAGCAGTGTGAAGAAATACGAATGTGCATCAAGTATTGTTTTTTGCTTCCATTATATAAAGGGGAGGCTTCTTAATTTCTTAAGTATGAATACAGAATAAATGGGAAGAAACAGGTGACTGGTAACAGTTTGCAACAACTCAAACATAAAGCATCTTACTGTTTTCTCAATTTGCACTGTGGAAACAGGAAAAGAGGCTATTTCTATCTTGGTAAATATGGTCAATATTGACATATTTTTTGCATGGACTAATCAGAGCTCGCAGGCAGGCACACACATGGCAGCTGGGTAGAAGAGCCTGAGAAGGGACTGTGCTACTGATGACTTGCCTGTTTGTGTCAGCAGAAAGAGTCTTTGAGTGGCCCAGCTAGTTTAATGATATGAGGACAAGAGATTACAGTTTAACTGATGAAGATCTTTAGACACATCTACAAACTAAATTTACACAACAACTGAGAGCTGATCTTCAGTCAAATTTACATAAAATTTGAGAGCTGAACTTCAGTTGTCAGTGTAAAAGAGCTAAAGTACAACAAACTTCACTTCTATCCTCTTCAGGATGATATAAAGCCCATTTTTGTGGTTGTCATCTGCCAAGGATAGTGAATGCCAGATATTAGTATTTTTAATAGGATAGTTGCTGGAGTCCAAAATAATAAACCCATTAAATCATTCTTATTAGGGGTATTTTATAAGGCAGCCATCTAGATCTGTCTTCACATGGAGCAATGAAGTGTATTCTGACTGGGAAACAATAAAAATTTCATACTTTCCCAGAGTATTTTGCCCTGCAGACCCTCATCAACACTCATCTGAAGATGAATTTGTTTGTGTGGTTGTATAGCTTGGACAGAAGGTTTCTGACAGCCCTTCCTAATTACTCTGGCTCTGAGGTACTCCAGGGGGGTCCAGGAGCTCTGTCTGGACAGCTCTGGACAGCTCATGCACAAACTCTGTGTAAGCCTCCATTTAGGAGCTTTCCTGGGAGCTAGTAGAGACCACATGCCCCATCAGAGCACCAACTGTCCACCAGCACAGGATGACACCACAAAAAATCCACAAAAGACATGAAAAATCCATTAATTTCCCAAGAAACTAACTACCAGGCAAAGCTCAAATGGTGTTTCCTCAGACCTTGGACTGTGGCCCTGTTTAACTGAACATCACTTGGCTCTGCGTACAACTGAGCACTCCCATGTTTCTGCTCTCCCACCACATCCCACCCACCCAGACACACCCCCAGGAAATGGCACATGCTCCAGTGGGCAGCTCTATTTTCACATGCTTTTAAGATCACACTCCCTGACAGTGCATCAAAGCCAAATGATCATTCCCAAACAACATAATTCCCTCCAATGCTTCCAGGTTATCAGATGGAGACCATAGATCCCAGTAATAAAAACAACTGTGCTACACAGATACCTGGGAGACAACAAACCCATGTTTTTGTTCAGAGGTTATCACATCTTTGGACAAGTGAAAAAAGTTGCTCTGGACAAGTGATTTTTTTTTTCTCTAACAAGATACATAAATCATACTGGAAGTCATGATAGATTTATTTAGTTTTAATGCAGCATGTTTACCAGGCTGAATACTGAATCTCTTTAAAACTTCATTCTAAAACTCCTTATTCCTGGGAAATTATACATCATCATCATGGTTCATGGTCTGATTGAGGCTACCAGAGGTGTGAAAACAAATGTATGAAAAAGTAGAAATTTCTTGGGAAAGACTGCTAAACATCCCTGTTTACCTGAAATACAGATAAAAATGATCCACAAGTGCAAGTCTGCTCTAGAGACAGCTGCTCACCTCCAAGACAGGAGTATGTCATCACCTAGAGGTTGGGTTGATCCGCAGGGCTGGGGAACTGAATGCCAAGCAGTACTTCCATGTGGCTGGGAACACTGTCACACCACAGGGGTGCCATGCTCTGTGCAAGAGCTCAGAGGGCAGGATAGAGCAGCTGGGCTGCATGTCTGCAGCTGGAGATGGGTTCAAGGAACTTAAGAGCTGGGACCTTGGCCTACGAACTCTGAGTCCTGTAGCTGCTACCAACTTCCCCCTCAGCCCGTGAAACAGGGTTGGGACATTCAGTAGCAAGCACCAATGTGAAAAATAAAGTTTAAAACAACTCCTAAAAGTTAAAGTATAAATTTAGAAAGTATTAGTTATATTAGTTATAGAATTGTAAAGTTAGATGTTAAAAACTCTTTGTACTCATGTTTGTAATATATCGTGACCTGTCAAGCAAGAATGTCGTTTCCATGGCAACGTAAGACTCCTACACCTCTCTACTCGGCCTGGCTATCTCAACCCCCCTGCCCCCCCGTCTCCTACTCTAACACCCCTTATGGTAATTAAAGATCCCAGGATGCAACACCTCAGGAAAATCGGGACAACTTCCAAAACAAACAGTAATTAAGACTCTTTAACAACAACTTAAAACAAAAAGGATAATAACCATGAAGACTGAAGAGTACAAGCCAATTGATACCAGGACCTTTAGATCTCGCCGTGACCAGAAGAGCAATCTGAACATCCGACTCAGCAGTGGAAATTACATTGGACTGGAATTGTCGGGAGCATGCTCCCGTGAGGGGGGAGGCTAATTCCCCACTCGGCTGTGTGCAGCAGCAGAGTGTCCAGCCCCCCCCCTCCTTCTCAGCACTGCGGTGGAGGCCACCCCACCCCCCTGAGGCGCCTGCTTCTAAAAGAGCTGATACTTTAATAAAGGCATTTAAAGGAGGAAACATCGTCTCCTGCCCAATTTTTCTCACCAACACAAACCTCTGCAGGCAGTCTGCTGAATGCATAAACATGGGGCTGACACCTTCCCAAACACAGAAGCAGTCCCCAAACACACACGGTGCTCATCTTAGCCTAGTCTTCCAACAAGCCCTTGCTCATCCTGCCTCCCCAGTACATCACCTTGTCCAATGCCTCAGCAGAAAACAGCTCTGGGGGAACACGAAGGGCCCACTGGGTGTGAACCCACAAACCTGGTTACACAGGAGTGATGCAAATGTGTCCTTGAAAAAAATCCTTTCTTGACAGACTCACCCCTTAACAGCTCTGGTGAAAATAGCAGCAGTAAGACAGACAGTAAAAGCTTTAACCCAGGAGGACATGTGGGTTTGTCTACCACACCACATTTTCACTGCCATTTATTTTGTTTTGTTGTGGTTTTTTTAATTTTTAACCTCTTTGTGAATATTGTGGTGTGAATGGCCACCAGGTCAAATGCTCCAACCTGGCAAAAAGGGACTCAAAGAAAGCCCAGCAGTTCAGCAAATCTCCCTACATACTTGCCGGAAGCAATTGCAGAGGAAAAAAAATCTTTCTGAACACTCTGTGCCTTTAAGGCGGGGAGGGCAGGGAATAACCCAAGGGCAGTCACTGATAAAAGCCTCCCTGGAGGACATTTTACCCCACCCATCTCCCTGCCGCTATCCAGCTCCCCCCCTCAGCACTCCCTGAGTTCCCCAGCATCCAGCATCCCACACAGATTAACCAGCGCTCTCCAGCG
>JANPWX010019385.1:45948-99529 GCA_024734555.1 Trochalopteron elliotii | reverse complement strand
GAGGACTAGCGTCCCAAGTCAGGATCCCAAAGACCCTCATTTTACAATCAGCTTTTATATCCTTTACAACTGATTACTTCATTAGTGTACGTGCAAAACCCCACATCCCAAGTCACAATAGATACATATATCTTTCAAATTACACTCCTTGAAGCCATAAATTTCACATGGTTGTCTGCTCCAAGACTGTGGTTTAGCTTCTGTGGTTAAACTCCCACCACCAGATACCCATTGCTACGTTATTCTTTAACTTAATCTCATGGAAACATCTAACAATTTCTACCTGTTCTGTTCTTAGCTAAGCCTTTTAAGTCTCAGGAACCTCAGTACATTCCCATGGCACATTCCCAGGATTCGGGCCTACTTTTAACAGGGCAATCTTCAAGCGTTAGCATTACTACTACTACTACATTATTTAATTTCTTCCAACTCCCCTTTGGTAANTAGCATAACTACTACTACTACATTATTTAATTTCTTCCAACTCCCCTTTGGTAACAATTTCATATTTAATTTTGTACTGTCAGCTTAATGCTCAAATTAATACATTTTAAGTATGTATAAGCGTTTATGTATAGATACGGTTAAATATAGGTAGTGGTAGTGCTATTTAATAGATAGTGGTATTTATATGTGGGTTTTATTCAATATTACATTCTTTGGTGGTATATAGGGTTTTGTATCATTTTTTGGTATTATTTATTATGTGTAATCTGTTTTTTGTGTGAAGATAAATTAATTTTACCTCAAATACAAACAAACCCATCCATAAAGTTAAGTAGCTTTTATAAATAGACTTCTGATATGTGTTCTTGGGATTTTTTTTTTGTTTATTGTATGTAGGGGTTCAGATTGGGTAGGGCCAGCTTGGCTGGTGGTGGTTTGGGTGTCTTGTTAGATGCAGTTTTGAATTTTTTAGAGTTTTTTCTGTTTAGTGGTTTTAAGGTGATTTTTAATAAATTGTTGTGTAGTTTTCTTTAGTTTATGGATGGTGTATGATAAGGGATAGGGTTTATTTATTTAATGTTATATTTCTTAGTTTAGGTGTTGATTGGTTTTGAATTGAGTTTTGTTGTTGAATTTTTTTTGCGGGGTATTATATTTTTAAAGGCTATGTTTTCTAAGGTTTACAATGGTGTAATGGGCTGTCATGTGAGGTATAGGGTGGGCTTTTAATTATTTAGTGGTGGTTTGTATTATGGTGAGTGTGTACTGTTTGTTTTGGTGAGTTTCAGGTAGTGGGATGTAGCTAATTTGTTAAGGTTTTTTTAATATTTATAATTGGATTATCGTTTATTGTATTACAGAGGTTTATTTAGCTTGTTTGATTGCAGTAGATGTTTTATAGTTAGGGATAATTTGGGAGATATTGTTCATGGTTAAGTTGGTCTTTTGGTTCTGTGTGTATTTATAGATGGTAATTTTGTTTTGATGGTTTGAGGCATTATGGGTTTGTTGAGTTAGGACTAATTTTTTGGTGTTAATTTAAGTTTATTTAAGTTTATTTGTGATATTTTTATTTTTGTAGTCTGATTTGTTTATTGTTTTGGAGTTTTTTATTAGTTTTTTTTGGGAACATGGGTATTGATATGGTGGAGTGTTTTAGGTAGTGTTTTTGGGGTAGTGATGTTCTTTTATTTTTTAGCAGTTTAGATTTTTTCACATTGTTAATTAGTTTGATTTTTTTAGTTAATTTTATAGAGTACTGGTTATTTATGAGTTAGTGTAGGTTATTTTTTTTACTCCTGTTTAGGGTAAATTGTACAGTTTTGAGTTTAGTAAATTAGTTCATCTTTTTTACTAGTTATTGTGATTTGCTGTGTGGAGTTCTATATGGTTGTTTTTTGGTTTTGTTCCATTTTTATGATGTGATAAGAATTGTTAGTGAAAAGTGTGTAGTGTGGTTTACTTGCTGGTAGTTGGTTGTATGGTGGAGTTTTTTAGTTTGCGTTTGTTTGGGAGTTTTTTGTTAATGAGATTAAAATTTTTGGGTTTGGGTTAATTGGTAAGTATTTTAAAGATTTTAGGGAAATTTAGATTTTTTTTTTATATGGGTGCACCGTATGAAGAGAGTAATTCATTTGTTTTATGTGATATTGGTGGCGTGATGGGTAGAGGGATTTTTGTAGGAGTTATTTTAAATGCTTGAGGTTTTTTGGCACTTCAAATATTTCTTTCTGAGGAAGTTTGTTTGGAATGTATGGGGTTTGGGATTAGTTATAATGGGATTTTTAAATTTTATTTTCAATTTTTTTTTAGGTTTTATTACAGTTAAAATCTGTGCATTTTTTGTTATGTTAGTAATAGAAATAGGTTTTCATTTTGTATGTAATGATGGGATTAGTGCATACGATGTACTGGTGTTGACTGAGGTTTTAAATTTTTGTTGTTTTGATGTGTTAAGTTAATGAATTTATATAGTTCAAAACACATCGGGTTTTTGCATTTTATTTGGTTAGAGACAGGTCTTTTTAAGTTTGGGGGGCTTCTGGGCATATATTTGAGCTATTTTAAGGGGATTGGACATGGGGTTATATTTTATAATGTTTGGTACTTTGATTATGGGCAAATAGGGTTGGCTTTTTTTGGTGCAGTTTTTTTTGGAGTTTTCCTCTTCAAAATGTGCATATTTGTGTGGTGAGGGTAGTGGTGTTTCTGGTGCAAATCTAAGCATTCATGACTGTTTCTGTGTTTTAGGTGATCCACTCAGATTACACTGACACCCCCTCACTGACGGGGGAAGAGATCTGCTAAGATCACGCTTTGACGTTTGGTTTTCATTACGGTAGCTGACAAAGACACAGCAGCCCAGTGACAGGAGGCAATTCCCAGAGGCTGAGACGGCCTTCCTTCACACCCAGTGTGGACACTCATCCCGTGATGTCCAAGAGGTAAGTGGAGGGCTACAAGCCACAGAAGGGATGAAAGCGGAGTGCCAACTCGGGAAGCACCGGGAGGGATATTTGAGTGAGGTTTGGAGACGGCAAGGTCTCAGATGTGACCCCTTAGGCTACGTAGAAGGAAACTCTGACATTTGATCCCTATGCTGAGGTGTGCCGGTGAGAATAATCCCAGGGCATCTAGTCTCATTCCACAATTGTTCACTCTGATATATGGGCATCTCCTCTGTCATGTCGTTTGTCGTAGCCCTTCAAGAGGCCTAAGAGAAACCCGGGAAACACTCTTAACATTTCTGAGTTACGCATTCCTTGGATCGGAGCCTTAGGCATTCGACAGGTGGCAACTGAATCTGGGAGAAATCCTGCTCTGTTTGGAATTGGAGCAGGCAGAAGCCCCGTGCCAGGCTAGGGGCGTGTGTTACCCATGAACGGTGGCCCTTTTCCATGGGAAACTAAAGAACTAAAGTCACCCCCCCAGGTGCCTGATGTCAGTTTGTAGGAGGCCTTTGGCACTCCAAGGGCAGCCAGGGTTCCACCTTGTGGCAACTTGCACCTGGGAGAAATCCTGCTCTGTCGCCCTGATTTTTCAGCCTTCTGATGTTTTTACATTCTTGTATTGGTGTTCTCACGATTGTAACATAAACAAAGTAGATTGTTTTCTCGTTCCTCTCTGTGATGCACTTCTGGCCTGACCAGTGGGGTCAAAGGGGTGTTAACCTTGTCCCTCAATCGCTGGTCAAAGTCCAAACCCTATTTAAACCCTGAATCCAAAAATAAAGTTCTTATTTTTCTCGCTCTCAACCTGACAGGTGAGTGTGGTTCTTTTCCTGTCTGTCCTGGTTTAGGACAAATTAGGGGAAGGTCTCCAGAAGGAGCCCCCCAGAAAACAAACCTCCACCACCCCTTCCCCCCCCCCCAGCTCTGGGTTTGAGAAGGAATTTCTTGGAGGAGAAGTGGAAAAAACCTATTTATTGAAAAATAAACAAAGACAC
Organism: Trochalopteron elliotii; assembly: GCA_024734555.1. Classification (NCBI taxonomy): domain Eukaryota; kingdom Metazoa; phylum Chordata; class Aves; order Passeriformes; family Leiothrichidae; genus Trochalopteron; species Trochalopteron elliotii. Next base: position 95,637 of record JANPWX010019385.1, on the reverse strand, counting down.
TCCCCAACACAAGGGAAAAGAAAAATACTCAAGCAGTTGCTCTGAGGGGAGGGCACAGAGCTTCTGTTTTCAGGCGTCGAGGACCCCCAGATATTCCCAGGTCAGGTCTGGAGCCGGTCCAGTGATCTTCGGGGGATGGGGGGGGCGGGAAGGGAGAGAAAGAAAAAAAGGAAAAAAACGAAAGCAGCAAAAACCAGCAAAGGGAAAAAAAAAAAAAAAGCAAAAGCAAAAAAAAACAAAACCAGGTAAAGGCAGCAGCGAAGCGAAGCAAAGCAAAAAGCCTGCAGCCAAGCCGAGCTAGCAGCCAAAAGCAAAAGCACAAGTAGCCCCACCGCGGCAAACACCCCACCGAGGGTGGGGGGGGGCAGCTGTCAGACATAACAGTGCAGTACATAGAGATAAAGCTGCACGATTGGGATAGGAGGCACCGTCAACCCAGGACACTGTCCTCTTGTGACATCTGGTGACCTGAGTGGGAATTGCAGTGCGTGGAGTCAGCCTGTGTTAAGGTAACAAGAGATTTGTTTGTAGGTAGCCTTTTGCAAAAATGGTATTCCCCACATCTGGGGTTGACGCTTTGGCCTTGGACCTTTGGCAAGGCGTGCTGGAGTGGAAAAAGGCTTCCGTTTCTGGTGATGATTTTAGGCATCTGCATTATTATGGAAAGACCCATGGTTTCTTCCTGGGGATTGAGGAATCTGTCTCAGGGAATGCCTGGGGCCTGTTTGGGGACTTCCTGATTTGGGTTTTGTCTGCAAATTACAATGCAGACACAGTGGAGTTGCTAAGGCTCTGGAAGCAGTGTGATAATCTTTTAAGAAGTTATGGGAGCTCGGTAGCTCCCATGAGCGCCTGTGTCTCTCTCCTGGAGAGTTTTCCAGCTCGGACGCTGAGGCTGGGAGGAAGAAGAGCCCCTCTCAGAGGCTGAGGCGGCTTCCAACTCTGACTGGGGGGCGGAGCACTCCCTTTCCTCCCAGGACGCTGCGATGGCGGACATCTCCATCCCTGGCAGCGAGTTCTGTTCCCCGGGGGGGAGGGGGCTCCCGGCCACCAATCGGCACGTGGGAGGGGGCCTGCGGGCACCTGGGGGTGCCGCCCATCCCTGCGCCCAGGAAGTAGAAGAGCGGGAGGGCTTCTCCCCCCTTGGCGCTCTCCTGGGGCTGGGGGAGGGTGATGAGTTGTTAGCTCAGCCTGCACGTTCGTTGGAGGCCAATGCCGGGGTGATTCAATGTGGCACTGCCACCGAATACCCCCTCAGACCAGCAGGCACGGAGTTGAGTCCGTCTGGCGGGGGGGCTGCTGTGAAGGCTCCGCCGGGGGCAGCCGCCGCACCTGCACGGGTGCCAGAGGCCCTGAGGGGCAGGGTGTCTGTCCTGCCCCGTGCGGGGCGGGCGGCACCCCCGGTGGGTCTCTGTGTCACAGGCGGGGCACTGCTAGCCGCAGTGCCGGGCCCCTCCTCCCCTGTGCTGGCGCCGCCTGACACGGCGGGTGGCGCGGCTTGCAGCATGGGGGCTGGGCTGGACTTGGGCGGCCCTACGCCGCCTCCTGTCCCGCCTGCGGGTTTTTTCCCTTTCACACCGCCCGCGCTGGAAAGTCTTGGGTGGCACGGCGAGGCAGAGCCACGGCTCTGCCAGCCACGCCCTTCCCTGCACCCCGTTCCCTCCCCGCGCTGGATGGGGGGGGGCCCAGGCCAGCCCCACTCCGTCTCTCGCCAGGTTCGCATGCCCCGTCTGGGCCCGCACTGGCGAAGGGGGGCCCTGGGCTGGCCTGGCTCTGTCGTGCATTGGGTTCACGTGCCCCGCCGGGGCCCGCGGCTGCTCTGACCCTGCTGCTGTCGCTTCCACAGATGCCAGGGCTGTGGCGGGTGCCTGCCCCGCATCGTTCACTTCTGGCGCAGGCGGGGACACAGCCACCAGGAGGCCGGCGCCTCCCTGGGAAAAAAGGTCCTGGAGTGGATCTTTTTAGCTGGTTTCTGGATGGTACCCCCATGTCTGGTGACTGTTTGTCCAAGAGACAACACAAGGTTTTGGGGGACTCATCGATGCGGATTTTACGAGACAAATTTATGCCATGGTTTCCACACCCACCCTCCCCTGTCACTGTCCCTGAAGGAACCAGGATTGCTCAACTTTTGTTTTTTGAGTCTTCTGTTCACAGGACAGAGAGCTGGTGGTGAGGGGACGGTTGCTTCGAATCTGCCGGGCCACCTCAAGTTCACTGGACTGCTATCCTGATCAAAGACTGTCCTGAGAAGTCCTGTCTGTCCCTGGAGTGGACACTGTGATTCTCTCCCTTGCTGCTTGCCCCCTGGAGTGGCCCCTCCCTCAAGACAAATTAGTTGCCCTTTGTGACTTGGTGCAGGAGCAGTTGGACCAGAGTCATCTGGAGCTTTCTACCAGTTCCTGGAACACTCCTGTTTTCTGCATCAAAAAGAAGTCTGGGAAATGGAGGTTGTTACAAGACCTCCAAAAAGTTAATGCCATGGTGGAAAGCATGGGGATGTTGCAGGCTGGTATGCTGTTGCCACCATGCTTTCTGCAGATTGGCCGGTCCTCATTGTCAATCTGAAAGATTGTTTTTTTGCAATTCATTTGCATCCTACAGGTATCATTGGCCAATGGAAAGATGAATGGTCTGATCCCTTGCACGTCTTTGCATGGGTCTTCCTGCCCCATCAGCCACAAGAGATGGCAGTTGCATTGTTTGAGCTGATTGCACGACATCAGCTGCAAAAGATGGTGATCATTTTGTTTGAGTTCCTTGCTTGGTTGATAATTAAATGAAGGCAACAGTACTTGCAATTGATGGGTGTGGATCCCACAAAGATCCTACTCCCGGTACCACAGGAGGAATTTGTCTGGAGCTTTGCAAACAGTATTTCTCTGCAAAGTGCTCTGGAAAATTTTTCAGGGCAGATAACTTTATCATCTGCCCAGCCATGGGCTATTGCAAGTGGCAAAATTCACTGAAATTTCTTTGCGGCCCAAAAATAGTCAGGAGCCAGTGCAATGACCCACCGTCTTTACTGATGGTTCAGGAAGGACAGGAAAGGCCATTGTTACTTGGAAGGATGGATCTGAGTGGCAGGTTCTGGAAGGGCATGAGGATGGGTCAGCCCATTTGGCTGAATTGAGGGCTGTTGTCATGGCATTTCAAAAGTTTTCCTAGGAACCTTTCAATTTGGTCACTGATTCCGTTTATGTGGCTGACATGGCACAGTGGTTGGGTCATTCAGTTCTGAAGGAAGGCAGCAATGCTGCTTTGTTTCATTTGCTGACGGCCCTGTGGTGTGCCATTCAGGCCCGGGTTCATCCATTCTGCATTCTGTACATCAGAAGTCATACCAATTTACCAGGGTTTGTAGCGGAAGGTAATGCGAGGGCTGACAAGTTGGCTAACCTGATGTGGGTAGCACCTCAGCCTGACACACTCGTGCAGGCCAAAGCATCGCATGGGCTTTTCCATCAGAATGCACATACCTTGCAGAAGCAGTTTCAGTTGACACCAACTGAGGCCCATGACATTGTCGAGTCGTGTGACGACTGTCACACACTGGCTGCGCCTTTGCTGGCAGGGGTGAACCCCAGAGGCCTTAGGGCCTTGGAGCTTTGGCAGACTGATGTCACTCAAGTTGCCGAGTTTGGCCAGTTCAAGTACATGCATGTCACTGTTGGCACTTTCTCCTCTGCAATGTGGGCTTCTGCTCACACAGGAGAAAAGACCCGCGATGTCATTGCCCACTGGAGGCAGGCCTTTGCTGTTCTAGGCATACCTTCTACTGTGAAGACCAACAATGGTCCTGCTTACACCTTGCAGAAGGTGCGTCAGTTCCTGCAGCTGTGGGGTGTGTCACACACATTTGGTATCCCTCATTCTCTGACTGGTCAAGCTATTGTAGAATGCGCTCATGATACTATGAAGTGGGTTCTTCAAAAACAAAAACGGGGAATGCAGGGTGAAACCCTGCACAGTTGGTTGGCAAAAGCTGTGTATACCATCAGTCACCTTACAGTGCTGCAGAATTCTAATAACCCTGTCATGTTGAACCATCACCTTTTGTTGCAGGCTTTGGACGAGATGCATCAGCCTCGAGCAAAGGTTCGGGTGCGGAATTTAGTCACCAAGCAGTGGGAGGGTCCCCATGACCTTATCGCTTCGGGGAGTGGGTATGCATGTGTATGCACAGATATTGGGGTACGCCGGGTACCTGCGAAGTGTGTTCATCCTGACCTGCGACTGCAAAGGCAGAATCTGTCCGATGGGCAAGCTGGAGACTGTGACCAAAATGAAAGGCAGCAAGTGGATGAACCATCGAGTGATGACTCAGATGCAGACGACGCGAGTGTTCACCCCGATGGTCCCTCCACAAGCAGAGACTGAACATTGTTCATTTTTCTTTTTTCCTTTTCTTTTTTTCTAATAGAAAAAGGGTGAGGTGTCGCCCTGATTTTTCAGCCTTCTGATTGTTTCTCATTCTACTGGAGTTTTGTCACGAATTGTAAGGTAAACAAAGGGTGATGTTTTGTAAACAACACATTCCCTTCCAGGGGAAAGGATAAATTGAGGGACTTCTGAGTTGACCACTGGAGTCACAGGGGTGTTCCTCTCATCCCCCAATCCTTGACCAAATCCCAAAAAATATATAAATTGAGATCCCCAAAATAAACTTCCCTTTTCCTTTTCATCTCACATCCTGATGGGTGAGTGTGGTTCTTTTCGTGTCCTCTTGCGACACCTTACTAGTGCTACTAATTTTCTCATCCCTTGTTTGCATCCTTCTTCCCGGTTGCTAAAAACTCTCCACACCTCATCTAGGAAAGTCTCTAAATCTTGTGCCATTGGGCCCTGAATCTTCTTAAGTTTGCATCTAATATCCCCTGTAGATGGTCTAAAAATAAGCCCACCAGTTGTTGTGTCTCTTCCTCAGAGTCAGGATCTAAGGTTGTATGGCGACACATTGCATCTTGCAAATGTTCTAAAAATTCAGAAGGTGTTTCAGAGGGACCTTGCTTAATTGCATATAGGGCAAACCAGTTTATAGTTTTAGGAATTGCCCTCTCCAATCCCTTCACTATAAGGTCTCAATAATCTTCTAGTCTTATCACCATCATCATTAGGATCCTGAAGAGGAAAGACACCTTTCATTCTCCTGTGTTACTCTACAAGCATCTTCTGCTAAACCCCCTGCTACCTTCAAAACTAATTGTTTTTCTGTGTCCATTAAGGCATTCAACAACAACTGGAGATTTGATTCAACAATCAAATCAGTGCTGTTTAATCATAAACTTGAATTTCTTTGCAACATCTATTGGGTCACTTTAGTAGCATTTAGCAATCTTTTCCTAAGCTTCTACACTCATTGTAGAAAAGGGAATTTTAGCTAACATGGTTTTCCCTTCAGAACTTACTGCCTTCCTCAAGGGTGCTTGTGTAATTTCCTTAGTTTGTTTTCAGGTCCAGGATGCTGTAGGACCCTTTGGAGAGGGCTCTTCCTCTTCACTGTCACTGCTGGGCAATGGTGGACATAGTTCCATTGGTTTGGAGGATTCAGAAGTAAGTGGGGTCTTTTCCCAAGAAGATAAAGTAGAGGATAAAGTGGGAGTTGGGGTTGATTCAGCTATGAGTGAAGTGGAGGATGAAGTAGAAGTTGGGGTCGGTTTTCCCCAAGGAGGTGGTGTGGAGGATGAAGCGGGAGTTGGGGTTGTGGTTAAAGTGTGGGATGAAACAGAAGTTGGAGTTGAAATAGAAACTGGAGTTGGTTCATCTGGGAATTAAGTGGGGGGTGAAGTGGGAGCTGGGGTTAATAGCCATCCTGAATTTGCTTCTTCTCTCAGCCCCCTTGCCTTCTAGGGGGTGGTCTAAAGAAATCCTCCAACTCTTGCTCCAGTGAATCAGCTGGATACACCTTGTCAGGTGTATTGAACACGTACTGCAACATAGTTTGGGTTTCCCTCCAGTAGCCTTATTGTCCTTTTCAAGGGCCATACCAAGGCGTCAGAGTGGGGCCTAATTCCACAGTCTCTCTGTCACTCAGGGTGGTTCTGGAGGGAGAAAAACATATCAGTATACATCACCTCTTCCCACTTCTGTTCCCATCTCAAGAAAAGCATAAGCTGTAACAGGGTCTCATAATCTAAAATCCCAGCTGGTGGCCATCTGACACCCTCTTCAAGTCTGTAAAGTGGCTACTACTGTGTACAAAATGTAACAAGAGCCTTCTTGTTTTCTGTACCACCATAACCCACTAGTTTTTTCCAGTGTGTCAAAATACATTCTAAAGGTCTAGTTTGAGGGATCTCTTTACTCTGGTTAGTTTCCATTGCTTCTTCTCCCCTTAACAAAACTAGCACTCTACACCAATTCTTATTATCTCCTTCTTTGCTTATCTCACTTCCACCCAAACTTCACCTCACAGGTCCTTACAATCCTTTCCCAGTCTTCTTCTCACACAGCTCAGGTACTAAGTGTGACTTTGAACCAACGATTTCAAAGCTGGTGTGTGTAAAGTCAGCTCGATCAGGGAGCTGTCAGCACTGGGCACACATTCTGTACCAGTTAGCAGAAGAACAATAATAATGTCCTGTTCAAATCCTACATTGCAATAACACACACGCACAATGCTGACCTCCAGATGCACCAAAGGTTGCAAGAAAACTCCCACAAATGCAAGCTATTCCATTCAGCCCTCCTTGACTTTCTAAATTCTCTACAGCAGTTTGTTCCCAATCCAGAGCCACCAGGTTACCAGCAAAAGTCAGTTTTAATCCACTTACAAGCACCCTTTTGTGGCCCTTGTCTATCCACCAGTTTACTGAATTCACAAACTCCCACTCATCTAACCCAAACCACTGAGGTAAAGGGATCCCTTCTATCCATCTAGCCAGGCTGAATTCTCAGACAAAACCTACCCTTGTTATAGTTCTAACAATCTACAAACACTACCTCTGTGCCTAAAATCACAAATAAGCCCTTATGAAAGGCTTCTACTCTTCCTTGCCAAACTTGTCCTGTTCCTTGTCTCTTCCCAATCTCCTTCAAAAATGTCCCTGTCCCAGCTCCCGAAAACTAAACAACTCTTTCCACAAAGCACTTTTACTATTTCACACTCAGCGTGTGCTGCTTCCCAGTTACAAAATCGTGGCAGCCCTGGAATACACCTGGGGAATACAGGCCTCCTTCTGTAAGATATACAATACCACCTCCTCTTTACAGTCCTTACAACAAAGAAGAACCCACACTGGATGCCAGTCTATATCCCAATGTAAAACAGTTAGGGTACATAAAAAACATGGAATTACTCCCCTTAGTCCCCACCCCAACGGGTTCCTAAGTCCTCCTTCAACCGGGGGTAATTCCCAATCAAAAACCAAGTAATTACTAGTACAACTTGCATATAAACCACCACAAAAAATTCTCTCTGTCCTGCCATCCTCTCGCCTTATCAAAACCCAATCTCCAGTAACATTCGAAAAATCATCTGATTCAAGCTGAAATCATCTAAAAAGAGCCTGCTGAGACAGCCTGACTCTTTCGGCCTGGATTCTAGCTTCAGCCGCCACCTTCAATGAATACTAATACAATTTTACCTTCAATCAAACCAACACAGCAAACTTGCTGCACTTATAACTTTTGACACAAGATGCCAGTGTTGCCTCAAAAATACACCACAGCTCCAAAACAATCACAGGCACACTAGTATTACAGCCTTACAATTCCCGCAGGAAAGACTATACTAAAGCACTCAACCCCTGTATTTGAAATTCCACGGGCAAAAAAACCCAAACTGCAAATGCCATCCTTATCGCCCCTCACCATTTGGACCGTTTTAGCATGAACACTGGGTGTTACAGTAAATACTGTCCCCCATCACCAAAGTACACATACACCACAGTCACAGCAGGGAGGGGTGTCTTTTTATTAGGAAAGAAAAATAAAGGATTCACACAACATACAGCGCTATCAAGTGCTTTAAACATGCATCCATTAGTCGCTTTGTTTTTTCCCAGCTGTTTCAGTCACCTGAAGATGGAACTGTGGGTCCAAAGTCCCTCTTGCTTTGTGCTGATAGCACGTCTCAGCAAACTCTCACACAGCCATTCTTACAATCAGGACACACTCACAGCGACATAACAACCACAGGCAAGGATTTGCCTCTAAACTGCTAGCTCCAAATTGCCAGCAAACCAAGCCCTTTATGGTACAACAAACAGCAAAATCCCTCTCTGCTGAGACATTAAATTTTAAGAATTAAGGACTTTAGTTAAACTAGATATTGCTGAGGTGAGGTAAGGTAAGATAGATAAACTTCCCTCTATTAACAGAAGCCAGATTTAAGGAACTGATAAATCATGAGGCCTGTTTATGTATTCTGACTAATCAATAGACTCCAAGAATACAATACAATCATAAATCAAACAGTCCTGGAAAAACAGGATTCAGTTGTCACGCAACACTAAAAGGTTAAAAAGTCAAAGCCAGGAAGAAGCCATCTTACTTCATCATTATGAGACCCCACCCCATAAAAAGCACCACCGACCCATTTCTAAGAACAACATAGCTTTTAATAATAATAGCTTTTTGACTAATTACCATACAAAGCGGGGAATGGGATGTACCAGAGTTATGAATTTTCATTTGTGTTTTGGGTATTCAGTACTCCTGTACATAAAAAGACCCTGTGATCATCTGTAAATTGCGCGTGTGTATTTGGGAGCTATCCCACACGCTGCCCGGCGTCATAATAAACATACGCTTTCTAACTTTAAATTGTTAGAGAGTCTTTGTCCATCATAGTTGGATATCAGTATTAGATCAATATCCATATTTTTAATAATTCACTGCTGGCAACCAAAGACTGAGCCGGCACGACAGTTCTCTCTGCTGGCAGCCAATTACCACTGCAGCTTGCAAGCAGACTACAGAGGCATGAGTTATGCATGGGACATCTCCCACGGCTTACCAACGGCCTTTCCTGACCCCACGTACACCTTACAGGTCACTATTTCTGTTTTCAATTTTTAAACATACAAGTTTGTCTGAAGTTTTAATAGTTAGGAGGCCTTGTCTGTTCCTGGATGAACAGCTGGGAAGGGGAGCCCTCTTTTCAGGAATATCCCAGGGGTGCCCCGAGGAGGGTCCACCACCTGAGCTGGTCTCACAACCAAACGGAGCATTTTCCTGGCTGGCTCGACAGAAAGAATCATGAAAAAAAAGATAGGATTATAGACAAAGACTCTCTTAACTAGTTAAAGTTAGAAAGGGGTATGTTTTATTGTGACGTCAGGCAGCGTGGGTGTCAACTCCCAGAGCCATGCCCACAAATTACAAGGCTCTTTGCCCTCTATTTATTTCCCAAAGTCTTACATACACAAAATACTTATACATATGCATAATCCCAGCACCACCCACTCCCCACTTGGTATTAAAATGAGGTTAAAAGTCCTTCATGTGTGCGCAATTATTCTCTTGAATTGGGTCAGTGGCGTCAAAGTGAGTAAGGGGTCTTGAAGGATGAAATCAGGAAAGTCTTCATCACAATGACATTTCTACCTTCTTGCTGCTGGCAGACCTTCATGACCTTTTGGCACAATCCAATCCCTCCTGCTTTGTGATCAATTAGTATTGAGTCCGGGTGCAGGTCACATCCCATTGGTTTCCATTTGTCATCATGATGGTCCATCTATTTCACTTCCTTCTGTAAACACAACTTAAAAAACCCCAAATAATACCAAGCAATACATCATCTAGCTCTATCTTAAGCATCTAATAATCATTAACTTATCTTTTTTTTTCCTAGCCTGCATCCTAATCAATATAAATTGCTTCTAACCCTTGGCTAAAATCTTAACCCTTTAACATCATGATTCAATCCCCCTGGCACAAGCTGCAGAGCGCCAGGAAGGTTCACCACAGATCATTCACCAACTGATGGGCCCTGGCAACCAACAAGCAGAACCTGACTCAGCCCTGTGTCTCCTGAAGGCCACACTTGGACCCTGATGTCATCCCACTGAGCCCTGGGAGAACAAGGAACACAAGGAGCCTCTTGAGAGTCTGTTCCTTGGGCCTGTTCCTGACAGTGACTGTGGAGGGAGAGCAAAGCCGCCCTGCCCTCAGGAGATGCCCTTGCTGATGGAGCTGCTGTGCTGGAGCCCAGCTGTGTCCCAGCAGTGCCCATGGCCTAACACTGCCTGTGCTTACACAGGGACACGCAGCAGGACAGTGACCAACTGCCAGAGCACTGTGGCCTTACAGCCACAGAAGGGCTGGGAAGGACAGGCTGCAGTTGGGAAGAGCAGATGTGGGAAGAGCCAGGGCCACTGTCCCTGGCTGTGCTGCTGTGCTGGGAGTCTCTTCCCTCCACCTCTGCTCACAGGCACTGCCCCTGCAGAGACAGAAAAGGGATGAGGAAGAGTCCTGGACACACAGGTCAGGATAGTCACTTGTTTTTAATTAAATGCACAGGAAACATTAAAATGTTTTTGTGATTCAAAGGAAAGGTACATATTTATGTAGAAATACTAAGACAAATAATACAGTATTGTTACAAAAAATATTACAACAGTATAAAACAAACAAAAAAGGTGTCAATTAAAAAATGGACAAACAGGAAAATAAAAAAGGTTGAGATTAAAAAGAGTTACATTCAGAATGTTCTGCAGCAGGAGATAGTTAACTTTTTCTGAAAAGATACAGTCATCATTTTCCTCAGGGCATCCTTGAGTTCTTGGTTCCTCAGGCTGTAGATGAGGGGGTTCAGGGCTGGAGGAGCCATCAAGTACAGAACTGACAGGGCCAGATCCAGGGATGGGGAGGAGATGGAGGGGGAATTCAGGTAGGCAAATGTGCCAGTGCTGAGGAACAGGGAGACCACAGCCAGGTGAGGGAGGCAGATGGAAAAGGCTTTGTGCCGTCCCTGCTCAGAGGGTATCCTCAGCACAACCCGGAAGATCTGCACACAGGACAAAACAATGAACACAAAACAACCAAGATACAAACAGATGGAAAACAAAAGAAGCGTAAGTTCTCTGAGGTATGATTTGGAGCAGGAGAGCTTAAGGATGTGTGGGATTTCACAGAAGAACTGGCCCAGAGCATTGCCATGGCACAAGGGTAGGGAAAATATATTGGCTGTGTGCAGCAGAGCATTTAGAAAGGCACTGGCCCAGGCAGCTGCTGCCATGTGGGCACAAGCTCTGCTGCCCAGGAGGGTCCCGGAGTGCAGGGGTTTGCAGATGGACACGTAGCAGTCATAGCACATGATGGTCAGCAGGGCAAGCTCTGACCCAAGGAAGAAGACAAGCAGAAAGACCTGTGCAGCATACCCTGAGTAGGAGATGGTCCTGGTGTCCCAGAGGGAATTGTGGCTTTGGGGACAGTGCTGCAGATGGAGCCCAGGTCGCTGAGGGCCAGGTTGAGCAGGAAGAAGAACATGGGGCTGTGCAGGTGGTGGCTGCAGGCTGCGGCGCTGATGACGAGGCCATTGTCCTGGAGGGCAGCCAGGGAGATGCCCAAGAAGAGGCAGAAGTGCAGGAGCTGCAGCTGCCACGTGTCTGCCAATGCCAGCAGGAGGAAGTGGCTGATGGAGCTGTTGTTGGACATTTGCTGCATCTGGACATCCTAACCTGCAGAAGGAGGAAAGACAGTGACATTTGAGGGGAAATTTCTCACAGAAATGTCAAAGCCCTTTCTCAAAGACCACTCCCTGCCACTAAACGCTTCCCCTTGTCTATGTCTAGGAGAACTTCCTTCATCTTCGTTGCTGGAGCCCTGATTGCTGCTGGCCAATGTTGTGTGAGGAGCTGGACCTTGACCGGCAGGACACCTGGGAGTCAGCCCTGAGCCCCAGTCAGTGCAGGGGAACAGTGAGGGCAGGGGCCAGTCCTTGTGTTTGAACTTGGACAAGGAATCTCCTCCTAAGGCATGGGAGCAGCCAGGGATGGGGATTGCAGCAGTCAGAATGAGAGATGCTGCTGCACCTGGGGACAACAGCGTCCAGTGAGGCAGGAGGATTGTCTGAGCTTAAGTGCAGATTGAGGGGAGCTGCTCTGTCCCTCTCTCTTCTTCCCAGCTGCACTGGACTTGCACCTTTCTGAGCTCCCCTCTCATGTTACCCTGCAATGCCAGGAGACACTTCTGAGAGCAGAGGGATCCCTAGCACACAATGTGGCTCCTGCCTTTCCCAAAGTCAAGGAGAGTTGGCTCATTCCCAGCCTGCCAGCCTGCCCTGCCCAGAGCTCCCCAGGGCAGAGGCAGCTGGGACACCCCATTGCTGTGCTCAGCCTGCACAGGAGGAGCCCAGGGGCTGGGCCTGAGCCTGCAGCTGGAACTGCCATTCCCAGAGAGCCCATCAGCAATGCCAGGAGCACCTGGGCAAGGCAAGGAGAGAGAGAGCCAGGCCTGAGGAAAAGCCTTTCCCTGCCCAGCCCAGGCAGCAGCAGTGCAGGACAGTGGCCCTCAGGCCCTGGTCAGAAGGGAATGGGCACATGGCAGGAGAGATACCCTTCATCTCTGGGGCTGCTCTGCTGGCCCAGGAGGGGACTGAGGGCCACTGGGGGCTGAGGGTTGTGCTGGCTGGGAGGGGACACAAGAGCTGTGCTGCTCAGGGCAGTGTCTGACCTGCAGGGCAGGGCCATCAGATGCCACATCTCCCCTGCAGCAGGGCTTCCCTCAGCACTGCCTCCCTTCCTCCCTGCCCACGGCTCTGCTGCTGGAGCTGTCCCAGCCCAACCTGTTCCTGTGGCCCTGGGCTCCCTCCCTGCCAGAACTGACAGAGCCCAGCCCAGCCCGTGGGCCAGCTCTGCCCTGCAGCTGCTTGGGGCTGCAGGGATTAAAGAACAGCTCCCCCAGGCCTGGGCAGGATGCAGAGCTGTCAGCAAAGGAAGCGCCCAGCCAGGTGGGGCAGCCGGGGGATGACCACAGCCTGCAGGGTCAGAGGGGCAGGGCATGGACACTGTAGGACAGCCTGGGCTGGACAGGGCACAGGGATGGGCAGCAGCTGCAAGGCCCTGACAGAGCCAACTCCTGCAGCACTTTGGCCATGGCTGCTGGCCCTGGGCCTGAGGCCAGCAGGGGACAAGCCCTGGGGCCTTGCAGCCCTGGGGCCTCGTTGCCTCCTTGTCCCTGCTCAGCAGCCTGGCAGGGGCCACCCCATGGTGCTGCCCTTGGCATTGCACATCCCCACATCCTGGGCACACAAAGCCTTGGGCTGCTCCAGACTCCTTCTGGGGGACATGTTGTTCCACCGCCCTTCCCTGAGAGGGCAATTCCTTTCTCTTTGTTCCCATTCTGGGCTTCCCCAGCTACCTTTTCTTTCTTCTGCTGTCCTCTCCTGTTTCAAAAGGATCCACCATCTCTGAAACCACCCTTCAGGCACTCCCAGGGCTCTCCTCTGCTGTCCCCACTGAGCACAGAGCTCCTTTGCCCCTATACAGTGGGCATGTGCTTGAGGCCATGGGCTCCTGGACAAGGATGGTTCTTTTCTATAGGAAGGAAACCACAGAACCCCAGGGTTTTGAAGGCAGATGAGAGGCACTAACCTGAGGCCAAGGCAAGTTGGACCTCTCTGTCCTTGCAGTTTTCTCTGAAAGCAACCGTTGGATATATGGGGAGTTCTGGAGGTGGAATTCCATTTCTGCCATGGGTGCCTGGACTAAAATGACAGCTCTTCTAAACAAAAGGGAGAGTCAAGAGCTCCAGTGTTTCAAAGGTTGGTGAGAGGCAGCCTCAAAGGGGCTAATGCATCCCGACCTGTTTGTCATGGGAGCTTTTGTCTGATAGCAATCCTTGGATTGACAGAATTTAGGAGGCCAAATGCCAGTTTTGTCCATCAGCATCTGGACAATAAGGACAGTACTTCTCCATAGGAAGGGAAGGGCAGAGTCCCAGTGTTTCAAAGGCAGATGAGAGCTGACCCTCAGGAAACCAAGGGAATGTAGACAGTCCTGGCAGCTACTGTCTGGGAGCTATCCTTGGATATAAGGAATTTTGGAGGCAGATTCCCAATTTTTGCCATGGACGCTTGCACTTGAAAGATGTTTTTTCCATAGAAAGAAAACCACGGCTCCCCATTGTTTTGAAGACAGATAAAAGGTGGCCCCTAGAGGCCAAGGCCAGCCATAGCTGTCTGTCCTGGCAGGTTTCATACAGGAACAATCCTGGGATATAATCAAATTTGGAGGTAGAATCCCAATTTTTGCCATGAACCCTTGGAAGAGAAGGACAGTTCTTTCCCACAGGAAGGAAGGCACGGAATGCCACAGCTTCAGGGACAGATGGGAAGCAGCCCTCAACATGCCAAGGTCAGCTGGACCAGTCAGCTGGCCCCCAGAGGCCAAGCCAGCCAGACTTGTTCCATGTTCTTGGATCCATGGGGCCCTGCAGCATCACAATTGCCCCTTGGTTCCATGAGGCCGCATAGTGTCACAACAGATCTTTGTTTCCATGAAGCCCAGTGATATCACAATGATCTCCTTGCCTCCACAGTGGAGCAATGGCCCCTTGCTTCCATGAGGCCTTGCAGTGTTGCAGTGGTTTCCCTAGTTCTGTGAGGCCCTGCAGTGTCTCAATTGTCCCTTCGTTTCATGGTGACTCAAAGTGCCACAGTGGTCTCCAGTATTCCATGAGGTCCTGCAGTGTCACAAGAGCACCTTGGTTCCATGAGGCCCTGAAGTATGGAATGGTCCCTTGATTCCAATGGGCCCCCTCACTGTTACATGAGTTCTTAGTTCCATGGAGCCCTGTAATGACACAACGGTCTGCTTGGTTCCATGGTGTCACACAGTGTCACATTGTCCCCTTGGTTCTCTTAGGCCCCAGAGTGTCACAATGTCCTCTTGCTCCCTTGAAGCCATGTAATGTCACAATGGTCTCATTGGTTCCATGAGGCCCTGCAGTTCCACAATGGCCCTGTGGTGTCACAAGGCCTTGAAGTGTCATCATAGTCTCAGCGGGTTCCCCCCCAGTGCACAATGGCCTCCTTTGTTCCATGATGCCCCACTGTGTAACAATGGTAGCCTTGGTTCCACAGAGTCACAATGTCCCCGTGGTCTCATGGAGCCCCACAGTGCCACCACAATCCCCTTGATTCCATGAGGCCCTGCCGTGCTACAATGACCCCCTGGTTATGCAAGGCCCTGCAGTGTCACAATGGCCCCTTGGTCCCAGTGGGTCCTGGAGTGTCATAATGGTCTCCCTGTTTCCATGAGGCCCCACAATGTCACAATGGAGTTTTGGTTCCATGAGCTTTCATACTGCCAACAACAGTCTCCTTGGTTCCACAGTGTCACAAGGGACCCTTTGTTCCATGAGGTTCAGTAGTGTAACAGGGACACCTTGATTCCATGAGGTCCTGCAGTGTCACAATGGACTCCTTGGTTCTGTGGCCCTGCTGTGTAACAATGGACTCGTAGTTCCATGAGATTCTGTAGTGTCACCATGTTCTCTTTGGTTCCCCAGGGCCTTGCTGTGCCACAATGGCCCCTTGGTTCCAGGAGGTTGTGTACTGTGCACAGATTCTCTTTGGTGTGGGAGGATGGATTGTAAAGAGAATAAAGATACTGCAGAAGGCAATTGTGCCCCTGATAAATTGCAGCTGTACTAATTACCAAGAGTGGGAAGAGCCTTGCCTTTAATAGATCCCAGCTATGTCCAATGAGAATGAGTGTTATAAAACAGTGGGTTAGCTGGTTAAGAGTCAGTTGGAGTCTGCAGGCCGTGCTGTGAGGAAGAAGGGTCAAGCAGGAGTGTGAAGGACAGAAAGGGTCAGGCGGTCATGCAAGGGACAGGAAAGAGTTAGCTGGTCCTGCAGGAGGAAGAGAGGAGGAAGAGAGAAGGAGTGAGAAGGCTGCGTGGAGCTGCCTGTGGGTAGGCTACAAAGAGAAAGGTATGAGAGTTTTTGGGTAATAAGGGACAGATGCCTCCATCATTTGTGACTCCACCATCAACTTATGCCCTGTATGAGGACCAGGTGGCAATGACTGGTGACCCCAACGTGATCCTGGCAAACGACTACAGACCTAAGAGCAGTAAGGTGGTGGAGCCCAGCCCAACTGAGTCAGGCAGACTGGAGAGTCTGAAGAGCAGAGCAGGTGGACCTGAGAGCCTGAGAACAAACCAGGCAGACCTGAGAGCCTAAAAGCAATGTAGGCAGCCCTGAGAGTCCAGATGACTTATGAGACACCGACCCCAAGGTACAGCCGCAGTTTGCGGATCCTGGGGCGGCACATACCGGTGTTGGCAGCAGCACGGTGTAGCTGAAAGCGGTGGCAGAGCTCTGAGAGGCAGAGTCAGAGCTGCACAAAAGGAATGTAGGAAAAGCTTGGAGTGACCAACTAATGCAAAAAAATAACAAAAAAGGAGGTGACCGAACTTGAAGTGAAGAAGCGTTATGAAAATGAGTACAGAACTGCACGAGGGGAAGTGTTGAACAAGACAAGAGGGAGAGTAACAGCAAGCAGAGATGTTGCTTCAGCCGATGGAGGAACTGAAATTGCAGAAGACAAAAGCAACAAAAACTAAAAAAGCAACAAGAGAATTTACTAAAGCAGCAATGGGATCTAGAGACAGATTAGTTCTATTATTCAGTTCAATGTGTTTCTTTGCTTGTGAAAGGTAATATTCCATAGTCATAAGTTCCATACCCATAGATGTATATAGGCATAAGTGCAAAAGCTAGTATTCCGTGTAAGAGAATGATGTTCTATACTGTTAAAAGCAAAATTAAGCCAAAACAAACAAAAAAGAGAGGGTTAACATATAATGAGAGACGAACAGAAAAGGTTATGCCACTATAAACTTTCACTTGAGTCTACATTTCAAATAACACAGGTGCCCCATCTGAAGGAGAATTTCTCCTCAGGAGAAATGTCTTTTTGAAACTTTTCTTGGTTGCCAGGAGCTGCCTCTGTGCCAGGAACCTGGCCCAGCTCAGCAGCACAGACACAGCACAAGGATTTTAATAACCCTCCCGTGGCTTTGGTGTTGTTTACATCAGACTCAGTCCCCGAGAGTGTGTTCAAAAAACTTCTCAAGAACTCAAAGTTAAATTAAAACATTGAAGTTTCTAGAAGTTTTAATGGGTCCCATTGAGAGACACAACTAAGAAAGTTTCCCCAGCCTCCAGTTAGAGCACAACACTGCAAGCAGTGATGACAGGGGAGGAACAAACAAGAGAAAGGTGCTTCTGATGCTGAGCAAAACTGGATGTTTCAGGAATGCAAAGGGCCAAGGTCTGAGCCCCAGCCCCTGGCAAGGCAGATCCTGTCCCTCCCTCAGTGCTCACAGCTCTTCCCAGGCCACTGGGATGTGGGGATGTGCAATGCCAAGGGCAGCACCATGGGGCGGCCCCTGCCAGGCTGCTGAGCAGGGACAAGGAGGCAATGAGGCCCCAGGGCTGCAAGGGTCCCTTGTCCCCTGCTGGCCTCAGGCCCAGGGCCAGCAGCCATGGCCAAAGTGCTGCAGGAGTTGGCTCTGTCAGGGCCTTGCAGCTGCTGCCCATCCCTGTGCCCTGTCCAGCCCAGGCTGTCCTATGGTGTTGTGTTGGTTTAGCACAGATGGTGAAAAGCAATTTGTGATTTCCTTTGAACTGGCAACCGAAATAGCCAATTGCATGCAGGGATACACCTCTGGGTCGCACAGCCTTAAAAGCTAGAAGGAACCCTGGGATCGCTCTCTTCCTTCCTCCCTCACAAGAGGTAAGGCAGCCCCGGCTCTCTCCTTTGGAAGGGGCTGGGACGGCCCGGCCTGCCCGGGCATTCACGAAAGGCCCGCCTGGCCCAGTGACTCCCAGGCCAGGGAAGAGGATGATGTGCCCCCGGCCCGGCCCGGATCGGTTTTTAGCGGCTGTAAAACACTCTGCCATTCCCCTGTGGGGGGGAGTCAGCCCGAGGCCTGGCCGTGGGCCTGGGCCCTTTCCCCCAGCAGGGGGAGGGGAGGCTGGAGCCTGCAGCCACTTCGACCTGGGCCCACCCTGAATGAGACCAAGGGGTGGAGGCAAGAAGTCTGTCATCAACCGGGCTGCTGTGAGATCTGCCTGCCTGAGGTTTTTTCCCCCATTCCCGCGGCTTTTGAAAACCCTGGCTGCCACCCGGCAGAGATCACGTGACCACCGCAGGCCTGAGCAAGCTTTAACTCTTTCCTGCCAGCAGATGGAACTTCCAGAGCAGTAGCTCTTCCCAGAGTGAGAACAAAGTAATAGAGCATAGAGAAAACTTAGCATAACAGTCAGATGGAGAGAGTGAGAAAAGTATTAATTAGAGGAAGGATGAAGGAGTTGCCTGCTAGCTGGACTTACTGGTTTAAGCTATGAAAATGAACTCTATATGTAGACTATCCTTTAAATCATGGAAAATATGCATTTTGGGAGATGGTTTGTAGATTTTTGAGCAAAGGTGTTTGTGGTGGTCTGTATTGCATTAGAATTTATGATTCCTGTAGTCCCATGAGATACCTGAACAGAGAGCGAAAGATGGGAAGCTCCAGCACCAGTGAAAAAAGTGATAAGACATCTCTGTTCCTTGAGATGAAAAATCCTTTGCCTTACAGTTCCTTATCTTTAAAAAGTGACACGCTAAATGCCCAAGTTCCACGACCCATAAGCAGCTTAAGAAACTGCTAATGGGAGGAGACCACATGGAAGCAGGTTTCCCCAGGCAGCTGTTTCTGTGAGAGTTCCGACCTACAAGAAAACTTTTTCTGGGTTGTCAGTAGGAAAAATTCCATGGTAAACAAGAGACTCCTCTCCTGAAGAATGGATAAAAGACTACATTTAAATAGTGAAACTGATTGAATGTCACAAGTTTTTTCTCTATGTTGTTTGTAGAAAAGTGAACACTTGTGGGGGGAAGAGAAGGGTTTTGAAAGGATCATTTTCTTTTCCTTTTTTTTCCTTACTGTGTGTTAATAAACAATCTGTTTACCTTTAAGTTGAGCCTGTTTCACCTTTTTCTTCCAAAATCCTATCTCCCAGTGGGCAAACAAAATCCAGCAAACGTGAAGCCACCACATAAATAGTGCATTAGCCAGGAAATCAAACCACTACAGAGGCCAAACCAGTCAGACTTGTTTCATGTTCCCTTGGTTCTGTGGGGCCCCACAGTGTCCCAATGGCCCCTTGCTTCCACGAGGCTATGAGGTGTGACAATGGTCCCTTAGTTAGATGTGGCCATGAAGGGTCTTAATGGTCTCCAGGGTTCCACAAGGCCCCAAAGTGTCACCATGGCCCCTTGGTTCCATGAGTTCCCACAGTGTCACAATGGTATCCATTAGGAAGGAAACAAACAAGCCTCCATGTCACAGGGGCAGATGAGGGGCAGTCACCAGAGGCCAAGGGCAGCCAGATTAGATGGTGTTGGCAGATTTTGTCTGGGACCTATCCTTAAATATAGGGAATTTTAGAGGCAGAATACCAATTTTGGACATTAACACCTGCAGGACAAGGATGGTTCTTTTCCATAGCAAGGAAAGTATGGAACACCAGTGTTTCAAGGGCAGATGAAAGGTAGCCACCAGAAGCCAAGGCCAGCCTGAACTCTCTGCCCTGGTAGCTTTTGTCTGAAAGAAACCCTTGGATATAGGGAATTTTGGAGGTGGAATCCCACATTCGGCCATTTCTGCGTTGATAAGAAGGATAGTTCTTTACCACTGGAAGGAAAGCACAGAGCCCAAGTATTTCAAAGGCAGGAGAGGAGATATGTGGATCCTGGGAAGCCAAGACAGCCAAGACCTGTTTGTCCTAGCAGCTTTTGTCTGGGAGTTGTGGAAAATGAGGTGTAAGCAAGCAATTCCGAGCTGCTGAAGTTAAAAGTAGTCAGTTATAGAGTTGTAGTAAAAATTAGTTGAGAGNAGCCTAAACTCTGCAGTCTCTGCCTCGCCGTGATTTGAAATAAACTGTAAGAAGGACACCCTGCTGAATATAAGCCAAAAAAGCTGAGTTCTGGGAAACTCCCGCGAGGTGAGGAACTCCCACTCTGCAGCCCAGGCGGCAGAATGAAGGTCATCTCCTTCTCGGCAGTGTAGCTCAGAGGGAGCAGTGGTGGCAAAAGGCCATCCCTCGAAACGCCCCCCTTTTTCTTAAAAGAGCTGAATTAATAAAGGCAATTAAAGGAGGAAACATTGTCTCCTGACCATTTATAACAGAGGAATTCTTGGACATACAGAATTTGAGAAGAGGAATCTCAATTTTGACCATGGCCACCTTGACAAGAAGGACAGTTCTTTTCCATTGGAAGAAAAGCACTGAGCCCCAGTGTTTCAAAAGCAGGTGAGAGGCAGCCCCCAAGTGGCCAAGGGCAGCCAGACCTTTCTTTCCTAGCAGCTCTCCCTTGGGAGCAAGCCTTGGATGTACGGAGTTTTGGAGGTGGAATCCCAGTTTTGGCCACGGGTGTCTGGTTGAGATGGATGGTTTTATCTGTAGGAAGGAAAAGCACAAAGTCCAGGTGTTTTGGAAGGAGATGTCAGGTGGCCACCCATAGGCCAGCCAGCCAGACTTGTCTCCCCTCGCACTTTTTGGTTTTTTGTCATCTTTTTGGGGCAATCCTTGGACATAGGAAATTTTGGAGGTGGAATCTCAATTTTGGCCATAGCTGCCTGACCAGGAAGGAGTTCTTTTCATTAGGAAGGAAAGCATGGAGCCTCAGTGTTTGAAAGGCAGATGAGAACCATCTCTTTGGAAGACAAGGCCAGCCCAACTTGTCTCTCCTGGCAGCTTTGGTCTGGGAGCTATCCTTGGATATAGGGAATTCTGGAGGTGAATTCCCAACTTTGGCATGGGTACCTGGACATGAAAAGTGCTTTTCTTGTGTAGCAAAGAAAAGCACATGGTCCCGGTGTTTCAAAGGCAGATGAGAGGTGGCCCCTGGGTGGCCAAGGCAGCCAGAGCTGTCTCTCCTGGCAGATTTCATCTTACAATAGAACAATCTTCGCATATAGGGAAATTAGGAGGAGGAATCCCAATTTTGGCTGTAGGCCTCTGGAGAAGGACAGTTCTTTCCCACAGGAAGGACAGCACAGAGCCCCAGGGCTTCACGGGCAGATGAGCAGCAGCCCTCAACATGCCAGGGTCAGCCAGACCTGTCCAGCAGCCCTCGGGAGGCCAAACCAGCCAGGCCTGTTCCATGTTCCCCTTGGTTCCATGGGGCCCCTGAGTTTTACAATGGTCCCCTTCATTCCATGAGGCACCACAGTGTCACCATGGCCCCTTGGTTGTGTGAGGTTCTGTACGGTCAGCAATGGTCTCCTTGGTTCCAAAGTGTCACAATGGCCACACAAAGACCCAGGGGCTTAAAAGATGGAGCACGAGCTCTGGACCCTCCTTCTCATGGGGTTTGTGTCTCACCCACGCTGGCTCCTAGGAGTTGGTAGCTATATGTGTGTCTTTCTTTAGCTCTTCTGTCTTTCTGTCTCTCTTTCTTTTTTCTCCTTTTAATTCTTTTTACCTGGAATGTTTTTGGGGAACTTAACATTTTAAGGGTTAAATGTTTCCAGGTAAAGTAGGGTAAGTAAATGAAGCTACTGCTATGATAAGAGTTTTATGTTGAATTGGATGTTTTATTAAATGCTTTGGCAAAGATCCTTGATTTTCTGTATTTTGCCACTAAAGCTGTGTGTCTTTTTGACCTCTTAGCTCAGCTGGTTAAAGCATGGTGCTAATATCACTGAGGTTGTGGGTTCAATCCCCTATGGGCCATTCACTTAAGAGTTGGATTTCATGATCCTTGAGGGTCCCTTGCAACTAAGAATATCCTGTGCATCTGTTCATCCCAGAGAATCTCTTGTTGGTGTTTCTCTGGTGCACCAAACTTAAATAAAGGAACCTTTGGGTACCCCAAATATTTCACTGTTCTGGGATGTTACAGCCCCGCTGGCTTACAATGGCCTCTTGTTTCCATGAGGCCCTGCTGTGTCACACTGGCCCTTGGTTCCATGAGGATCTGGAGTGTCACACAGGTTTATGACATTTGTCCTTGCTGCCCCTCCCATCCCACTGCCCCACAAACAGCCCCAAGCCACCCGGGAGGGGCAGGCCCTGCTGTCCCCAGCCTGGGCTCAGGGCTTGGCCTTTCTGCTCCCTTCAACCAGCCCAGGCCTTGCTCAGCACTGCAGTTGCCTGCTCACAGCCTTGGGCTCCCAGCAATCCTGGCCTCAGGGATCTGCTCTCACCAGTCCCTGGGGAGCCTTTGGTGCTCCCTGCCCACAGTGGGGCCCAGGGATGCTGCAGGGGACTTGGAGTTTTGCTTCTGACTCCTTGAGCCACTTCTTCAACCTTGTGTCAGTGCCTGAGCATCCTGGACTCAGCCCCAAATCCAGCGTGGGGCTTATGAAAACACAGAAATGCCTCAGGAGCTCTTTGTCTTCCTTCAGCTGTCTTCAAGTCTCCAGGGCTTGTGCAGCTGCTTGGAGTCAGTATGCAGTTCTCTTTAGGAGGGAGATTTCAAAGTGCACCTCCTGATTTGTTTGGGGTTTTTTTGGTTTTTTGTTTTTTTCTTTTTAAATCAAGGGTGCATTTTTTATTTTTCAGTTCAGAAAAGACATGACTTAAGCATTCTCCAAGCGATCTTGATGCTCCCCTCTTGGGAGGTCTGGGCATGTAGAAGAATGACCCCCTTGTGTTCTGACCCTGCTGTTTGGACAACCTGCTCCAACCTCACTATGTCTGACATCGCCCACCTGAGACTGACATCCCAAACCATTGAAAAATGTTATGCATTTTTTAAATAAAACAAATTTATTAATTAATAAAATTTGAATGACAGTTCTCTTATTTGGAATAACATTATTCTATATTTTTCCTACCTAATTTTTATCATTATATTTAAAAAATCTATACATTTTTAGCAACCAAAAAAGTTTTTAGTCCTTGGTTCTAAGTAACACGATTCTCTTCATTAATTAATTGATCACTATTGGCTATTGATTTCTTCCTCTTCATGCTGATTAGTCCTGTTTTTAGTCCTTCTGTCACTTTTTTTGTCATTATCTCAGGGTAAAATAGTAAAACACGAGATTGGAAACTAGAGGATATTAATCATAGAAATTAGAAGATATTGATTAAAGGATAGGCATTCAGATGGGGTGTATTGCTGCTTTTTGAAGGAAGAGACAGGGCTGTGTGTAAAAACAGCAAGGAGGAATGCAAAGATGCCAGATAAGGGGGAAGATGCTCACCAGAACAAAAGACAAGAATACAAGACTACCAGAGAAACTGAGATAACGAGGCGCCTTGGGCCCCCAGGACCACATAAACCCAGCCTTAGAGCTTGGACTATGACCAAGAGGATCAGTGGGCATGCGCAAGGCAGCGAGGTCAGAAGCTCATCTCTGAGGAAGACTATTCTTCTTCATCTCTGAGACCCCCAAGATGACCACCAGAGACACCTGCGCAGGCGCAAAGGACCGATAAGACAATTAGCATACGAAGCAGAGAAGGGGGAGCCAAGGAATGAATATGCACAGGTGTATTGTGAAACTTGATGTATATGTAACATTCCAGAGGTTAAAAGAGAATGGGAGTGAGCGAGGGGCTGCGCGTGCCTTTGGGAGCTATCCCACATCGTGCCCAGCGCTGAATAAATCACATACCTACTTTAAAACTCACTTTGTCTTTGAGTTTTAAAATCTTTCCACGTGTCATCGGCAACCGTGAGCAGTTCAAGTGTCTTTGGAAACACCGGGGAGGACTGGGACATAATGGGGAACACTGGGAACGCTCTGGGAGACACTGGGACATACTTTGAGTGATACTGGGGGATACTGCGACAAACTGGGGACACTGGAAGCACAGTGTGGAAGACTGGGGGACCCTGGGGCGAGCTATGGAAGACACTGGGGGGGACTGGAAGGGAATGGGAATAAACTCAGGTGTATTGGGAGGGACTGGGCTGTACTTGGAGGGTCTGGAGGGGCACTGGGGTTGTACTGGGCTGTACTGGGGATGAACTGGGCTGTACTGGAGATGAACTGGACTGTACTGGGAGCAACTGGAGGGGTTGAATGGGCTGTTCCCACCTCTGCCGCCTCCCATTTGCTGAGACTCCTGCCCATCACGGCCCGCAGCCAAGCAGCATCGGGGACCGCGGCCACGGGGCGGTGCCTGGTGTCGGTGCCATCTTTTCTTTTTGCCTATAACTCCCGTCATGCCTGGCGCTCCACAGAGTCCTTGTATACACCTCCATGTATCCCATAAGTGCCCCCCAGACCCTCCAGCATCCCTGTGTCCCCTCAGCGTCCGTTCGGAACCCCCAAAAAGCATCTCCGGATCCCCTGAATGGTCGCAACCCCATAGATGCCCGTTACGGGCAATTCAGGGAATTAATTTCCTTTCATCCCCCACAGGCTCAGAGTCCCTCATAACACAGTTCCACGCCTAAAACTCCTACCGTGCCCCGCGCCCCAAAGAGCCCGGTTAGAGCTCCCCAAGTCCCCCCAAGTGCTCCTGAACCGTATACGTTCCCCCCGAGGACCTCAAGTCGGGGCTTGGACACGAAAGTGTCCCCCAAGTAACTCCCCGGACCCCCAAAAACCCCATTCAAGCAACTTCTGGGACTACAGCTCCCAGCATGCTCCGCGGCGCACTTGGAGCTCTATTCCAGTCATGACTTCATCTCCCGTCCTGCCCCGTGCCCCACCGAGAGTCATTGGAGCTGCGCCTCAAACTCCCGTGATGCTCTGTGGCCCTGTTAAACCGTGTTATACCCGCGCCTACAACTCCCATCATCCCCTATGCCCCAGAGAGTCCCCTCAGCTCTCCCCAAGTGCCCACCCGGATACCAAAGGGCCCCCAGATTCCCCTCCCTGACCTCCAAGTGCCCGCCTGGACCCCCCAAGTGATCCCCTGGACCTCAAATTGTCCGACAGAATCCTTAAGTGCCCCTCCAAGTGCCAACCTGGCTCCTCCAAGTGTCCTCCAGACCCTCAAATTCTCTCCAAATTCCCTTCCCAGATCCCAAACTGCCCCAAATGTGCCCCAGAAATGTCTCCATGGACGCCCAAGTGACCCCTTTTACCCTGTCTGAGAAAATGCTAAAAAAGATGACAAAAGGACTAAAAATAGAGCAAATCAGCATGAAGAGGAAGAAATCAATACCAACAGCAATCAATGAATTCATGAAGGGAATTGTGTAACTGAGATCCAATGACCAATAATTTTTTTGGTTGCTAAAAATGTATCATTTTTTGTTTATTAATGTAAAAATTAGGTAATAATTGTAAATAGGTATGATTCGTGCTGACAAAATTGAAACAGTAATCAATATTTTAAGATAATTAAAAAATAGTATTAAAAGTACAATGCCAAGGAGGAGAGGGAGAAGGGGAGTTCCCCCCCTTCTCCTGCAGATGTTCAGTTAAGAGTAGACAAAAGGAAGGAGCTAAGATAAGACTAGCTAAATTTATCTGGGAGACAGGAGAATTTGGGGGAACTCCAGGAAAATTGTTAATTATATGAGATTAATTGCCTTAATGTTCAAACATGGTATTCGCTTATATAACACCAGCTTAATACACGTGTGTAATTAGAAAGGTTATTAAAAGGACAGGCGAGGAAGATGAGAAGCCTTACACAGATGACCATCAAAGCTGGGGAGACCCCCTAAAAGGGGATGGTGGAGCATGCGTAGTAAAGGCGGTGATGAGGGCAGTGATGTAGATTTTATGAATTGAAAATAGGAGGAGATGGGTGGTGACACACAGAATAAAAGGGGTAATTTGGGACATCTTGTTGGTACGTCAGGCAGGATTCCAAGTCCTGCTCCGTAGCCCATGGTCTATATTTGCTTATGCATTGTTATTGTTATTATTGGAACCAATGTATGATTTACTATTAGCAAAATTATTGTAAATTTTAAGCAGCTAAAATTAAAATTGCTGCAACATTTAATTTTGTTTGGGGGTTTTTTTTGGATTGGATAATTAGGCAACACATATACTTATAACATAAGGATATAATTTTTTATATCTTAGAAAAATATTATATTAATTTTTTAATTAATAATTTTCATTGTTAAAGAAAAATTAATACTTTAAAATTTATTTCAGATGTCAGTCCTTGAGGGGCGATGTCAGACATGGTTGGGGTGAGGAGCAGGTTGTCCAAACAAAGCCAACCTGCAAAGGGCTCATTCTTTTCCATGCCCAGACCTCCTGAGACATTCAGCATTAAGATCACTTGGAGAATGCTTCTGTCAGCTCTTCTAAAAACTGAAAATTAAAAAAATGTGCCCTTGATTAGACAAAAAAAGTCAGGTAGTGCACTTTGAAATTTTCCTCCTTAACAGAACTCCAAACTGAGCCTTCAGGGCTTGTGCAGCTGCTTGGAGTCAAAGACAATTGAAGGACGACAAAGAGCTCCTGAGGGCTTTCTGTATTTTAAGCTGCCCCACGGTGGATTTGGGACCTCATGGAAACAAGAGGCCCTTGTGAGCCAGCGGGGCTGTAACACCCCAGAACAGTGAAATAATGGGGGTAACCAAAGGTTCCTTTCGTCAAATTTGCTGCACAGGAGAAATGCCAACCGGATATACCCAGGATGAACAGATACACAAGATATGCTTAGTTGCAAGGGACCTCAAGGGTCATCATGTCCAACTCTTAAGTGAATGGCCCATAGAGGGATTGAACCCACAGCCTCAGTGATATTAGCACCATGCTTTAACCAACTGAGCTAAGAGGTCAAAAAGACACACAGCTTTAGTGGCAAAATACAGAAAATCAAGGAACTTTGCCAAAGTTTTTATTAAAACATCCAATTCAACATAAAATTCTTACCATAGCAGTAGCTTCATTTACTTAGCCCATTTGATCTGGAAACATGTACTGAATCACAGAATCACTGAATGACTCGGTTGGAAGAGACCTCCAAGATCATTGAGTCCAACCCAGCCCTAACACCTCAACTAAACCATCGCACCGAGTGCCACATCCAGTCTTTTTTTTTTAACACAGGCAGGGATGGTGATGCTACCACCTCCCCAAGGCAGACCATTCCAGTACTTTATCACCCTTTCCATAAAAAAATTCTCCTAATATCCAACCTTTATTTTCCTTTGCGCAGCCTAAGGCTGTGTCCTCTCGTTCTGTCAGTTGCTGCCTGGGCAGAGACCAACCCCTCCCTGACTACAGCCACCCTTCAGGAAGTTGTAGAGAGTGATAAGGTCACCTCTGAGTCTCCTTTTCTCCAGGCTAAACAACCGCAGCTCTCTCAGTCGTTCCTCACAGGAGTTGTGTTCCAAGACCCTCACCAGCCTCGTTGCCTCCTCTGGACACCTTCAAGCATTTCAATGTCCTTCCTAAACTGAGGGCCCAGAACTGGACACAGCACTCAAGGTGTGGCCTCACCAGTGCTGAGTACAGGAGAAGAATGACCTCCCTGCTCCTGCTGGCCGCACCATTCCTGATTCAGGCCAGGTGCCATTGGCCTCTTGGGTTTTTTTTGGTTTCTTTCCTGACCCGAGATTTCAGGTTGGTGGTTTGGGTGGTGGTGGTTCGAGCTGGTTCTTTTCCTGCTCACTGTCTCTCTGAAGCCTTTTAGCTAGGCACGCTAATGAAGAGGAGTCTCAAGGTCTTGTTGTTTCTTGGTTTCTTGCGTGTTTATTATTTCTTATCTTACAAATTTCTCTGTGCCCGGCCGAGATGTTCACAGCATCTCGGACACAGGGCGACTCCTCCCGTGATGGGAGGTGGCTACCTTTTTATATAGATAATTACGTGTCTATTATTTACAATTCTCTGCCAATACCTATTATCTATACTAAAAAGGTCATTTCTACTTTGACCCAATCTCCTTAGCCTACTTTGTGCCCACGTCAGGTCAGAAGATGGAGGACAAGGAAGAAGGAGGAGAACTTAGGGCAACACCCTAAATCCTCCATCTTGTCCCCCATTTACCTCTATGCTAAGAATCCTAAAACTACAAAATTTTCCACCTTGTGCAGTGCTATGCTACTATTTTCACACCCTTGTGACTTGTAATTCTTCTCTCAATGTTAGAAGCTTTTTCCGTGGACTAAAATCAAAGCCTGTGTCTTCCTGGGCTCTGTGCCAGGCAACCCCCCTGGACAGACCCCCCTGTCCAGGATTCAAACTCTCTTTCTTCGGTCCCAGGCCTCTCTGCTGAGGTCTGTGACCATCCAGGGCAGCTAAAGGAATGCCCTGGACTCCGACATTGGCCTTCCTGGCCACCTGGGCACACTGCTGGCCCATGTTCAGCTGGCTGCTGACCAGAACCCCCAGGTCCCTTTGTGCCTGGGCACTGTCCAGCCACACCAACCCCAGCCTAGAGCACTGCAGGGGGTAATTGTGGCCAAAGTGCAGGACTCGACACTTGGACTTATTAAACTTCATCTTGTTAGACTCTGCCCACCCATTCCAACCATTCCAGATCTCTCTGCAGAGCCCTCCTCTCTTCCAACAGATTGACACACGCTCCCAGCTTAGTGTCGTCCGCAAATTTACCAGTGAAAGATTCAATACCCTCATCCATGTCATCAATAAAAATATTGAACAGAACTGGCCTCAGCACAGGCCCCTGACGGACACCACTCATAACTGGTGGCCAGCTGGATGCAGCACCATTCTGAACCACTCTCTGGGCCTGGCCATGCAGCCAGTTCTTAACCCAGCAAAGAGTGCTCCTGTCCAAGCCATGGGCTGCCAGCTTTTCCAGAACTGTGCTGTGGGAGACAGTGTCAAAGGCCTTGCTAAAGTCTAAATAGACAACATCTGCAGTCCTTCCTGCATCCACAAAAGGAGACGAGGTTGGTCAAACATGACCTACCTCTCCTAAACCCGTGCTGGCTGGGCCTGAGACCCTGGCCATTCTGTAGGTGCTGGGTGATGACACTCAATATAAACTGCTCCATTACCTTTACCGGGTACTGAGGTCAGGCTAACTGGCCTATAATTTCCAGGATCTTCCTTCCCACCCTTCTTGTGAATGGGTGTCACATTGGCCAGCTTCCGGTCACCTGGAACCTCACCAGTGAGCCAGGACTGTTGGTAAATGATGGAGAATGGCTTTGCAAGCTCATCTGCCAGCTCCCTCATCACCCATCTGAGCTCACAGATTTACGAACATCCAAGCAGCTCAGCTGTTCTCTGACTGCCTCCTCCTGGATAACAGGGGGACCCTGTTATTCTGCTCCCTGACACCATCTACCAGCCCAGGAGGGCACTTGTCCTGCGGACAAGCCGCCTTCCCACTAAAGACTCAGGCAAAGAAGGCGTTAAGCACTTCTGCCTTCTCATCTGCAGTTACTAAGTTCCCTCCCACATCCAGTAGAGAACTATGGTTGGTCTTACCCTTCTTTTTGCCATTAACATATTTGTAAAAACACTTTTTATTATCCTTTACAAAAGCTGCCAAAATAATCTTGAACTGAGCTTTGGCCTCCCTAATTTTCTTACATGCCTTAGCAACCCCCTTAAATACTTCCTGAGAGACCTGACCCTCGTCCCAAATATGATACATCCTCTTTTTATTCCTAAGTTCCTTCAAAACCTCCTTGCCCATCCAGGCTGGATATTTGCCTCGTCAGCTCATCTTTCAGCACACAAGGACAGTCTGTTCCTCTGCCCTCAAAATCTCTGTTTTGAAGTACGCCCACCTTTCCTGAACTCTGTTTTTAAGGGCTGCTTCCCAAGGAACTCTCTGAATAAGTCTCCTAAACAGGCCAAAATCTGCCCTCCAGATGTCCAGTGTAAAAGTCTTATTGATGTTCCTCCTGATTTCACCAAACATCGAGAACTCTATAATTTCATGATCACTGTGCCCCAAGCAGTCCCCAACCACCACATCTCCCACCAGCCCTTCCCTATTTGCAAACAACAGATCCAACTTAGGCCCTCCCCTGGTGGGCTCACTCACCAGGGGGGACAAAAAGCAGTCCTCCATACACTCCAAAACCTTCCTGGACTGCCTCTTTTCTGCTGTATTAAGTTCCCAGTAGATGTCTGGTAGGTTTAAGTCACCTACAAGAACAAGGGCTGGTGATCCTGAAACATTCTCCAGCTGCTTACAGAATAAGTTGTCCACCTCTTCTTCCTGGTTGGGTGGATGATAACAGACTCCCAGTAGGTATCCCTGGAACCCTGTCCTCTTTTCTTAGGGTAGAACAGTAACAATGAAAACCTTACCAATGGCACAACTCTCCAGCCCACAAGGAAAAGAAAGGACAAGCTGTCAAGTTCTTCAAATATTTGTCCTGCTGTGCTGCAAGAGGAGGAGGAGGAATAGGGCGGAGGAGAAGGAGGATGGGGTTGGGCAGGGCAGGCAGCGAGCTCAGCCCGCTGCTCCCCTTGGCTTGCAGGTGGCCATCAAAAGGGTGCCACGGAACCGCGTCTGGCACTGGGGCGAGCTGGTGAGTGAGTGGGGCCAGCGGGAGCAGCTGGGGTGTGCCGGGCGGGGATGAGCCGAGACCCAGCTGAGGGTGGAAGCTGCCAGGACGCCTTGAGGGAGAGTGGGCATGGGGCTATTGGAGGGCACAGAGTATCCCGGGCTGGGTGAGGGCTTCCCTTCCCCTGGCATGGCATCAGCCCCACTGACAGCATCATGGTCCTCCCGCAGCCCAACGGCACCAGCACACCACTGGAGATCGTGCTGATGGACAGGGTCTCCACTGGCTTCCCTGGTGTTGTCCAGCTGCTGGAGTGGCTGGAGCTCCCCAACAACATCATGATGGTGCTGGAGCACCCAGAGCTGTCAGGACCTCCAGCACTTCATTCAGGCACGGGTGTTCCTGCCCAAGGAAGAGGCGCGGGAGCTGTTCCACCAGGTCCTGGAGGCTGTGCAGCACTGCACCAGCTCCAGGGTCCAGCACAGGGACATCAAACCAGTGAACATCCTGGTTGACCTGGCCACCGGGCAGGCCAAATTGATTGATTTTGGCTGTGGCACCTACCTTCAAGACACAGCCTACACTCAATTTGCAGGTGAGCCCATGCAGGGGTGTGCCCCCAGTTCCAGACACCTCACGGCCCAACATCTCAGAGCCCAACCTTGGTGTGGCAGCAGGGATTCTCCCTTTTGCTGCCAGTCATGGCACTGAGTTTTCAGCTGAGTTGCTTTTGAGCAGGGATCTGTGTGGGGCCAGCTTCCAGCCCAGCTGGCAGCCTTTGCCAGCCACTCTGCCCAGGACTGGGGCTGGGGCTGGGGCTGGGGCTGGGGCTGGGGCTGGGGCTGGGGCTGGGGCTGGGGCTGGGGCAGCCAGCCCAACAGAAACACCCGTGGGTGGGGGTAGCAGACAGCATGGAGTCAGAACCTGTGCACCAGCCAGTTGGGTGTGCAGGTGAGAAAGGTCTTGGACTGCTCCTCTTGCCTTCTTTGCCTTGGCTTCATAATGTGTTTTGGGGCAATGCTGCAGAGAGGTGGAAGGCATGGTTTTTCCCCAGCTTTGAGTGCTTTTTTTCTTGTTATGGTCAGGCCTTGCCAGGGCTTCCACTGTCCTATTCCAACACCAGTGGCTTCTTTTCCAGTCCCAAGTTTGTACACAAGTCCCAGGTGCTGGCAAGAGGGCAGTGGGTCACACCATGTGCCACTGGGGCAGTCCCCACATACCCAGGGATGCTGGGGCCAGGCTCTGGGAGCAGGAGCATCCCCCTGATGAACTCCATCTGTATTCCATAGGAACACCATCATACAGCCCTCTGGAATGGACCCACTTTGGCTGGTACTATGGCAGGCCAGCTACCATCTGGTCCCTGGGCATCCTGCTGCACCAGATGGTCTGCGGGGAGCACCCTTTCAGGAGGGGCCAGAAGATCAGCTGGGGCCATCATCTCTCTCTGCCACAACGGCTCTCTCAAGGTGGGTCCTCATCTCTGGGCACGGGGGGAATACCAGTGCGGGGAGACAGCAGCGGGCTCGTGAACATCCTGCTCTGGCAGCTTCTGAGGAGGTGGAACATGTCCTGCTCTCCTGCTCTCCTCCAAAACAGGGAATTGATGGGAAAGTTTAGGCC
This sequence comes from Trochalopteron elliotii, assembly GCA_024734555.1. Taxonomy (NCBI): domain Eukaryota; kingdom Metazoa; phylum Chordata; class Aves; order Passeriformes; family Leiothrichidae; genus Trochalopteron; species Trochalopteron elliotii. The sequence continues at coordinate 63,688 of JANPWX010019385.1, read as the reverse complement.
CAGCTCTGAGCACATCCAGCATAGCACTGGGAATAGTGAAACAAAGCAGACAGGAGCCTTCTCCAACTGACCATTGGTTTGTGTTTCTCTCCCCAGAGTGCCAAGATCTAATCAGGCAGTGTTTATTCATGTACTCCTTGGAAAGGCCTTCATTAGAAGACCTCTTATGTGATCCTTGGATGCAGGATATTCATCGGCCATAGGAGAAGGGAGAGAGCCACATGCACACTTTGATGCAGGGCCCTGGTAAGTTACAGCCCCACACATGCCTTGTCAATCAGAAGCAAAGAAACCCAGACATTTTTGTGCTGCCTGTGTCACTGTGCAGGGGTCATCAGATGGGCACAGGCAGCCCTTGTGCTGGAGCAGAGGTGCTCTGCCCAGCACTGGTGGCTGCCATCTGAGCTGGTTCACTGACAGCTGGGGCCCTGGGCAGAACACTGACAGCCTGGTGTCACTCCCAGGGAAGGAGAAAGAGGCCCTCGAGAAGCTGGACCAGGTGGGGCTGCTGCTGCTGCTGGAGACAGCGAGGACAACACCAAGGATGACAAGCTCTTCCTCCACCTGGCTACCACAAAGCTGAAGATGATGGACTTTGATTCTGGCACCTTCTTCAAAGCCAGGCTTCACAGCAAATTTGCAGATGTGTCCACACACAAGGGGATGCTCGCAGATTTGGGCATTGCACAGCCTGTCCAGGAACCAAAGTTTCCCCCTTTGCTGGGGCTGATGCAACTGATTGTTCAGTGGGCTGCCATGCTGCTTTTTGGCAGGGCTGAGGGCACGGGCTGGGGTGGTTCTGAAATGGGAGTTGGCTCCTGGCCCTGCCAACAGCCCCCACCACCCACCATACCCTGGGCTGGGGCAGCCCGACACAAACAAACCCCCATGCAGGAGCAGAGGTGGGACTCCAGAACCTGTCCATGAGCTGTGTTGCTTTTCAGGCAAAGAAGGGCTTGGGCTGCTCCACTCCCTTTGTTTTCTTTGGGATCACCAGTACTGTTGGGGGGCAGTGCAGGGGGGATGGGAGAAAGCACGGGCTTCCCTTACCTGTGGGTGGGTTTTTCCCAAGTATGTTGGGATTGGCCCTTCCTCAAGCCTCTGACAGAGATAACATCTTTTACCTTTTCTCGTTTCCCCTTTTTGTCTGTAATCTATTATTGTTAATTTGCTGTTTGTTTTTCTAAAGGAAGCATTCTAGCGTCCAGCCTGGAGGGAAGACCTTGGGACCAGCTGTGGCATGGAGGGGCCGTGCCCTTGGAGAAGGATGAGGACATGGTTTGGGAGCAGCTTTTCTTCCAGCGGCGGATGGTGTGAGGTGGGTCTACGTCTTCTTGGCACGGGTGGGGTAAGAGCTTTTGGGAGATGGCAGCGAGCACAGGAGCATCCTGCTCTGGGCAGCTGCTGAGGGCTGGATGTGCTGTGGCTGGCTGCAGGCTGGGCACGTGTCCTGCCCTCCTGTCCTACTGCCAAGGGCAGCAGTGATGGGCAGCTTTGGGCCCAGCTCTGAGCACAGCCAGCATGGCCTGGGCACTGTGGGGGGCTGGGACAAGGGCACAGGAACCTTCAGCTGATGGGCAGTTTCTGGTTTCTCTCCTTGCAGCCGGGCTCTGCGGGTGCTGAGGCTGCTCTGGGCTCTGCCAGGGCTCTGCTGGAGCTCAGCACTGGGCCGGAATCAGCCAAAGAAGAAATGGTGTGACCTGCAACAGAGACCTGCTTGAGCATTTTGGCAATGCAGCTCCAGTTTGCAGAGTGTACATCTCCAAGGGAAAACATGATCCCCCCCACAAATAAACTTGTTATTAACTTCTGAAATGAAATCAGTCGGGGATGACCCCAAATGACATTTTTCATCTTGTTCAAGCTGTAGCTCAGCCCTTGTCTTAACAGTTCTCTCCCCCACCTGCCTTTTACTTTCACAACTGCTCCTTCTTTTCCCCCAGTGAGTTCCCAGCCCATGGCAGTCTCCATCACACTGTTGCCTTCCTTGCCTTCCTCACTATGGAAGACTGAGCCCCAGGCCTAGGGACTCAGCCTGTCACTGGCTGAAGAACAGCAGTGCCTCAGAGGTCTGGTGACATTTTAGTGGAATTTGGAGCTGCTCTGCAGCCCTCAGCTCTCCTCACTGCTGAGTTCCCACTCCCTTTTCCTCATCCTTCCAGCAGGATGAGCTCTGTGAATCCCCTTGAGCCTCCCCACTCTTCCCAGCCTGCCCACCCACCTCAGGCTTAAGCTGAAGCCTCTTTGTCTCCTCTGGCACACCAGTGCAGTCCCCTCTGCAGGGCCCCCAGCCCCAGAGCACAGTACAGAGGAGTGCAGTTCAGGCTGCACCAGTTGCCCTGCACCCCTGACTTGGCTGTTTGTGGCAAGGAGATGCTCCCTGTTTGCAACTGTCCCTGACGGATAGCCCCAGGGCAGAGCCCAGCTGGGCTCCCCCTGCATCCCCTGAAGCTTGGGGCAGACAGTGGTGCCAGAGCTGAGGTTCATGGGGAGCACCCAGAGCTGTGGCTTGCAGTCAGTGTTTACAAGTGTTGTGTTCTCATTTCCTGCAGCTCGTGGGGAAAACAACCTTTACTGCCAGGCCAGCTCTGCCCCTCTGTGCAGGGACAAGGCTGAAGGGCTTTCCCATTCCAGAGGAGCTGTCACTGAGCCTTGGCAGGGCCTGGCAGGGCTGGAGCTGGGTCTCTCCTGCTGTGCGGGACTGGCTGCCACCAACCGCCCCCACCCGCCGCGCTCCATCCTACAGGGACAGAAGGGTCTGTGTGTGCCAGGGGCTCTGGGATGTCTCTGTGTCCATGGACAGAAGGGTCTGTGTGTGCCAGGGGCTCTGGGATGTTTCTGTACCCATGGACAGAAGGGTCTGTGTGTGCCAGGGGCTCTGGGATGTCTCTGTACCCATGGACAGAAGGGTCTGTGTGTGTGCAAGGGTTTCTGTAATGTCTTTGTACTCATGGATATAGAATGAACACAGAGAGTGAAAGTGTCAGTATACAGATATATAAAAAAGATAGGGATGGATGGAGATTTCCCACAGAGCTCTAACTTTGGCATAACTCACTTGTAAACCGGTGGCCAGGGGTTTTTTTTTCCCAGGTCCATATGAGTAGATGTCCCAGAGCTGAAGGGAGCAGCATTCAGAAGCAGTTTCAGGATTTCCAGGCAGGAAATGGAGCTGACAACCATCTGCATAACTCATCATATTCATTGGGATGGGCTGCTGGTTCTTCAGGAATATGGCACAATGGAGAAACAATACTTGGAAAAATCCCAGCTCTCTATGGATCTGTGGAAAGGGGGGAGCAGTAGAAACAACTTTGTGTTTGCTTTGGGGGACACAAGGTCCAAAGAGCTGCAGTGGCAGAGGGAGACCTGGGCTGGTGGCAGGTGAAGTCCCATTTCATGACATCCCAGAATGGCACAGGACAAAGCTAAAAGCACCCACAACCACACTGATGAAGTCCTTGGGCTGCTACACATCTTCGAGGAAAACCTGCTGTCACACAATCCATTGGGATTTATAGCTTTCATTTGCAACATTTTACATCCAAGTTTCAAACTCTAAAATTTTTACACTCAAGACGCAGTCATGAACAATCCATCTTTCAATTTCCTATTGCTTCAACCACAATTTAATATAATTTCATATTGGAAACAAACCCCAAAATCTTTAAAAAATGATTAATAAATAAATAATAAATAAATAATAATAAAAAATGGATGCTGAGGTCAGTAGAAGGGATCCATACCTTCAGAACATTTACAAAGTAACTGAGTTGTCTTTTTAAAAAGATTAGTTTCCTCTTAATCCAAAGTTACAGAAGGTTTGTCACTACACATTTGTTTTTGTTTTCCTCTTTCATATATTTTCTGATTTTTTTTCTTTACCTTTTTTCTTTTTCTTTTTAAGCGGATAACACATCCTTAAAAAGCTGTTCTTTGCTTCTGCTTCCTGTATGGAGCAGCTCCCTTCCCTCTGGCTGAGCTGCTCAGGCAGAGCCCGGCAGCTCCTGGCCCTGCAAGGGCTGAGGCTTTTCCCCATTGCTGGGCACAGATTGATGGAGCAGCACTGCTGAACATGGGGACACAGAGGGTGCAGAAGCAGCTGCCTTTGTCCACCTGAAGCTCCAAGGCCCAAACTCTGAGCAGACAGGGCTGGAAGAGACTGCCAGGCTCCCTGTTTGCTGTGCTGCCCCACTTGTGCCTGGCCCAGCTCTGTGAGTGGCAGAGGGAGAACAAGGGGCAGCTCCCTGCCAGCCCCCAGCCCAGGGACCCCTCTGGCCCCGGGCCTTGGGGCACTGTCAGCACCCACTGCTCCAGCCACGGCTTCTGCTGGCCCTGATAGCAACCACCAAACTGTGCCTGATCCCCAGGGAGCAGCAGCAGGGCCTGGATGTGATCCCTCAGTCTGGGGCAGGGCTGGACAAATGACCCCCACAGCAGCAGCAGTACATGGAGCTGACTTTCAGCACAGCCCCTGCCACTCTTCCTTCCCGTGTGCAGTGGTGTCACAGGGGCACCTGGGAGCCCTCAGGGCCAGCAGGGACTTGAGATGGCAGCCCTGGGCTCCTGGAGGTTGTGCAAGGAACAGAGGTGGCAACTCCTTCTCCATGTAGAGCTTCCCAGATGGAAAAGGCTGCTGTGACCAGGCAGCTGCAAGGGCAGAGAAAGGAGGGTCTTGACCACTGGATCTGTGCCAGATCCACAGTCCTGGGCAGCAGCCACCAAGACCCAGGGGAACAGAGGGCACAGCAAGAGGGACAAAACCAGGCAAGGTCAGAGACTGGAGAGGGCCAGAGCTGGGAGCAGGAACAGCTGCTTCATTGCACTCTTGGAGAAAGCTCTTGGCTCTTTCAAAGCACTGAAAGATGTGAAGGACAGAGAGGAGGCCACACCAAACAAAATGCTCCTGTTTTCACACCCTCCCCTCTCAGTGTCCCAGAAGGAATTGAATGAAATGTATTCTTCTCTCTGAGTCATCTCATTCAGCATGAGCACCTTAGCACCAGGAGCTAAAGGAGCTGAAGCCTTAGGCCACAGGAGCTGAGCAAGAGGAGACTTCCTGAGCAAATGAACGCTGCTAACATGGATCTAGCTGAATTCAGCAGATAGAATCATGGAATCATAGAATCCTTTCTGTCGGAAAAGACTTCTGAGCTCATCCAATCCAGCCAGTCACCCAGCAGTGTCCAACCCACCACTCAACCATGTCCCTGAAGTGCCAAGGCCTGGACAGGAGGCCTGAGTGAGGCCTGAACAACCGGCCCCGAGCCAAAGGTGGCCTCTGGATGAGCCTTCCAACCAAAGGTTATCTTTGTATCTGTTTATTAACGAAGTATGCATGATCATTAAGGTTGTGTTAGATGTATCCACTCATTAGTAAAACATATATTGACTTTTCTGTATTTAGGAGCTGGACAGGGCCGTGAAATCTGACACCTGGCCTTGTTTGGGCTGTGTGGTCGAAGTCAGCTCCCCTGGTTCCTCCTTGGGCCCTGGCCAGGCTTTGGGAGAAACCCAAGAGGAGGATGAATCCACATGTTTCCACCCTAGAAGTGCTGTCGGTTTACTCAGCACTGTCAGAACTGGGCTCTCTCCCAGCCAGGTTGGAACCTCACCTGTGGCTGGAGGCACCTGCAGGAATTCCCAGTGTCCAGTGTAATAAACAAGGGCAGGAGACCAAGTTTACTCCTTGTCTTGGTTTAGGGCAAATTTGGGAGGAAATCTCCGAATGGGGTTCTTCTGAAAAGCAAATCCAAACAGCCCCTCCCCCCAGCCGGTCCGGGGAAATAACTCCCCAGAGAAGAGTGGAAAAAAGTCTTATTTATTTAACAAACAAAATGCTCACAAGCATAAAGAATGAATAATAATAATAACAATAATAATAATATGAAACAATAAAACCTCTCGCTGCTCCGGAGAGAGATGGCAAAACTGAGAGTCTGTGCTAGGAGTCTGTTTATTAGTCCTTTCAGTGCTGGAAGATGCCGAGTCCCGGCCCGGCGGGCCACGGGTGCAAGATTCCGGTGCTCCTCTGGGTTTTTCAGTCCAGAGCAGATTTAAACAGTCCCAAAGAAAAATAAAATAATAAAAAAAAACAGTCTAGGAAAGCTTCTTTGCCTCAGCTAGCTAGACTAACAGAAGGAAAAAAAAACTCTTTCTGGCTGCCCTCCGTGCATCCGACGAAGGAAAAAAAACAAAAACCACACAGTCCTAAGGACCAGAGCAGATTCAGAGGAGTGAGTTTGTTTCTCAAAACAAACTGCGCGCTTCTTCTTTCCTCAGAACCAGTCTTAAAAGTACAGAACAAACAATTTAGAAATACATAGTCACCCTAAGACACTCCTTTTAATGCCTTTATTATCCAGCTCTGGAGGGGTGGCTCAAAGGGGTGCCCTACGCCGCTGGTGGTGTCTGCTTCCACCGCTGAGGAGGTGGTGCTGGGTCGGAGCTGCAGAATGCTGCTGCAGAGCCGGGAGTTCGCCCACGCGGGAGTCCTCAGGAACGCAAAACGGGCTCTTGGGGTCTAGGGGTGTTTTGTTCTTCTAGTCCTTTTCAAGTCATGGCGAGATACCAGAGATTGTTCATAAATCCTTTCGGGTATTCTCAGTCTGGTATTGTCTCCTGCAGGTTAGAATCTTGAGTGGGCTCGTTTTGATTAGGGGCTTTTAGCGACAATTTGGTCCCACTTTGCAGCTGGGCCCTGCGATTTGCATAAGGGTGGCAGCAGCTGCTTGATTGGCAGGCCGGTTGTTGGCAGGAAGTAGGAAGAGGATCCGGCCGGAAGTAGGAAGTGGAGCAGGCAGGGAGCAATCCAGTGGGACAGACCAGGAACAGGCAGGTGAAACAGCAACAGGAATGAAAAGCGGAGATGCCAGGGAGCAGCAGCAGCTTAACTCAATGAAGTGCAACGAAGGAGGGAAGGTAAGGGGGTTTTTGGGGGAAGGGGTACAGAACAAGGTGAACAACTTAACAATTTAACAACATAACCTTATAACAAGTAGCTCTATAACATTGTAACTTTCAAAACTTGGAGCTGATTTATCTTCGTTTATCACATCCAGGAGACGCTCTGCAGTCCTTGGCTGTGACAGCTTCCCGCACCTGATATGTGCATGTGGGTGATGGCAAAGTCTGAGGTTAACTGGGGATGGATCTTTCTTAATCACTGTGGGCAGTCCTTGGTAGTGATGGTTGGGTGCATTGCTGAGCTGCTCCTTTTGTGCCCCTTTGCTGCTTTGAACTACAGTAAATGACACTTCAGTTGGTCAGTTCCTTCAGTTGGTGTCTGTGTCTTTGGTGCTGACCCTGCCCACTGGTAAGACAACATTGGCATAGTCTGGCCAGATCACAACAAAATGTCGCTTTTTAAATGTAAATGTGAGGAATCAGTGCGATCCAGAATTCCAGGGTGGGAAGACCTTCACTAGACTTCTCTGGCTCTGGAGTGGGCTGAGGTCTGAGCACTGTGTGAGCAGTGGGGCAGTTGGTTAAAACAGGCTTAAATGCTGGATGTGTTAAAATGCATCCAAAAACTGCATATGGAAAAAGGAAAAGAACTGGTTGGTTTGGGAAGACAAGGATGAATTTTGGTCACAGCATACTGGGAACAGCACCAACAGAAGGAAGAATTGGTTTTGGAATGCTCCCACATGGAGACAGAGGAAGGTGTAATTCTTGAGCTTGGCTTTGTCTGTGCATGTGAAATAATAATAATAATAATAATAATAGTAGTAGTAGTAGTAGTAGCAGTAGTAGTAGTAGTAGTAGTAGTAGTAGTAGTAGTAATACCAATAACAGATATATAATAGAACACAATAATATATATTTTTATATAATTAAAAATTGATAATGTGAAATAATGCTGACAGTACCAGTTTGTTAGCTTTGGCTACTCACTCTAACATTCAATACCCAACAGAAAAGAACTGGCCAAGACCCAAATGTCACGGGTCAACTCTGCAAATTATATTACAGGAATAAATGTGAAAGAGTTGAAATTGGCTATTTTTATAGGGTTTGTTGATACTGTGATTCAGAATGCTTTGTCTGTTACTGTGAAAAATACAGTGATTAAGACTGCTGGGTTGTTCATATCCCAGATAATTCCCAAGCTGCAGGATTGATTGAATGGATGAAGGGGTTATTAAAAGAGCAGTTGGAAAAATGAGGAGATGGGAACCTGTCCCAATGGAAAACCTATCTCCCAGATGTGCTCCACACCCTTATCAATGGGCCCACTGGGGAAATGGAAACCCCCTGGGTGTGCACGGCTGCACCCAGTTTGCAAATCCAACCATGGACAGTGAGACTTTGACCTCCTGGGAAATTGCTCTGGGTGTGATGGCCCCTGACAGGCCCACCCCAGAGGCTGCAGGACTGGACCTTCATGCATTAGAATTAATTAAGATAAATCAGAAGCAAATGAGAGTTATCAGTACCAAAACAGGAATTCAGATTCCTCCAGGACACTTTGGTTTGATGACTGCTCACTGGAGCTTGGCCTTGCAAAGTGTTGATGTCATGGGAGGAGGAATTGATGCAGATTATCAAGGAGAAATGAAAGTAATTCTGCTAAGCAATAGTGAACAAGATTTGATTTTTCAAACCCATGACAGGATAGCACAATTATCGATATTGTCAGTTTCAAAAACAATTGTGAAAGAAGGAGGTCCACCTCAAATCAGCACTGTTTGTAGAGATAAGGGGTTTGGATCCAGCAGTCCTAATAATGGAGCCAGAGTGTGGGTGCAGAGGCCAAATGGCCCTCCCAAACCAGCTGAAGGAACAGCTCTGGGGAAAGACAATGCTGTTTGAATCCTAAAACCGGGCAGGAGTGATGGGAATATGTCCCTGCAGCCAAGTGTTCTGTGTGAGAACAAGTAGATGTTACGGGATATTGTTTTACAGATCCCGCCAGAACAAATCTCCCTGTTTGCCCCAGCAGCCCCTTTGGAAAATGCTCTGATCCACGGGGCTCCATGTGAAGGCTGATGTGGCACTGAGGGACTTCCACACAAATTCCAGCCAGGAGCCTGGGTGCCCATCAGGGACTGGGACCTGGAACCTTTCCAGTCAAAGGGGAAAGGACCCCATTAAGCCTTGTTACCCACAGACACCACAGGAAAGGTGAACAGCAAAGGGCCTTGGGGACATTATTCTGGAATGAAAAAGGCACCAGCTCCATGGCCAACAGAATTATTGTTTGTACCCATAATGAGACTGAGGAAAAAGAATGAATAACCTTGTCACTTAAGTGCTGCTTATGTCTGTAAGTTGTATCTTGATAGTCAACCAGCATCTTTGTTTGCCAGAAACACCTCTAGAGTTTCACCAAGGGATTAGTCATCAAAATTGTTTTGAAAATGTAAAGATCCATGTAGGCAAAATACTCAGTGTAACTAATTGCTGGGTATGTTTTCAACTGATGTTAGGAAGAATGGGATTCCCTTGGAGAGCCCACCCTGAAAATTGGCCAGAGCTCTGTCAAGGGGCTCTGTCTTGTAACGGGGTCAGTGAAGGGACAGTTAAAGAAAACTGTGCTGTGGAACACAGGAATACAATTATCAGTTTTACAAGATTCCCTAAGATTTCCCTTCAGGAGAAACTGAACCCTCTTACAGTTAAAAGCCACAACAGTGTGAAAGGATTTCTGTGCTTTTAACATCACTCCAATGTCAGCAGAATTGGGATGCTGGAGCTGGTCTGTGTCAGTGTTACACCACTCCCAGCTGCAGGGCCACCATTTAGGATCCTTCAGCAACAACCACAAGGAAGAGTTAGGGCCAAGAGAACCTTTTCCCTCCAAAGAGTGCCTTGGGTTTCAGAAAGCAAAAGATTCTGCGTCACGGTGTGCCCTGTGTGCACTGCCTCGTCCTGTGGATTTTACATTAACCAGCTAAATTGTTTATTACAAGAAGTAGCAAATGATGCTGTTAAAATATCCAATAGCACATCCTAAGAGCTCAAACAAATACGGATGGGGACTCCACAGAACTGCATGGCCTTGGATTATCTGCCTGCTGGCCAAGGAGGAACCTGGGCTATCATGGGACAGAAATGTTGCACTTCTGTCAGTTCTGGGATTGAAGTCCAACAGTCAGGAATCACCTTGATAGAAAGAGCAGTAGAAGAGTGGCAGAAAGAAGACAATTCTTCTTGGTGGGATTGGCTTCATGGCTGTGAAATTGGAGGCTGATGTGAAATGCATTTGTGGCAGTGACTGTAATCATTGCAGTGTGAGCACTTGATGTGTTATGATTCCATGTTAGAGTTGTTGTGGCACTCCTTGCTGGGAAGTGGAGGATTTAGACTTGTTTTAAAAGAGACAGTCTTAAGAAAAAAAGGGGGATTTGATAAATAACAGTGAATAGCACCTATTTAGGCATGTTTTAAAAGGAATGCAAATGATAGCTCTGAGTAATGAACTTGAGCAGCACTTAATTGAAGGACAAGAGACAATGCCTTTATGCCTAATAGCTAACTCTAAATTGTGTTACTGAAGGAATTGTTATGAAGGTTGTTGTTCCTCTCTAGGGAAAAGGACCAATTGAAATAGCAAGGCCTGAACAACAGGCCCCGATCGAGGCTGTCTTGGTTTGGATAGACAGGTGTCTGCCAGGGGAGATTGGAGTCTCCCTTAGAATGTAAGCCCCCCCTCCCCCTTTCCAAATTATTATAAATTTGCAATTAAAAGGCTGTCAGGCAAAGGTTTTGGGAATAGGTATAGCAGTTCTTTACTAGGGATATTAAAAATACAAATGTTATAGTACAATAGAATTAGCAAACAAACAAACAAGAAATCCTAGAAAAATCCTGACAGAGTCAGAAATATAACCTGACATCCTGTTGGTCAGGGTGTTGGAAACAGTCCAAAAGTAATCCCTCCTGGAGTGGCAGATGTGGTCCTGTTGGAAGTAGAGAGGGTCCTGTAGAGAAAGTGTCCAGAGATGGGTCCAGTCTTCCTTTGGGAGTCCCATGGGAACACTGGATGACTGGTGACACTTGGGGCTCCTTTTTATGTAAATGGAAATGGTTTGGCTCCTCCTCCCTGGCTAAAGCATCTCACAATGGGATGATGTAATGTGTCATGTCATTGGTGAGCTTTAATGGCCCTATTAACAGAAGATATCCCCATGGAGGTAATGGGAGGGTGAGCAGAGATAAGAAAAAATGCCCTACTTGGTTTTAACATCTGGCTTGTTATCAGAAAGGCAGCTGGACCCTCCCTCCTGGAGTTACAAGAGATAAAGAAAAAACACCTCCCCAACTGGGTTTCAACAGATGGAATAGAATAAACTTTTTTTTTTTGGTTAGAAAACCCAAGACACCCTTCATGGGTGACAATCCATCAGACTTTTTCTCCACCCCCTCCCCACCATTTCTCTCATCCACCCCCTGGCACTCCTATAGATCAGGAACAGTTTGGCCAGCAGGACCAGGGCAGTGATTCTTCCCCTGTGCTCAGCACTGATGAGGCAGCACCTCCAGTGCTGTGTCCAGTTCTGGGCCCCCCAATTTAGGAAGGACATGGAGAGGCTGGAGCATGTCCAGAGAAAGGCAACAAGATTGGTGAGGGGCCTGGAGCACAAGTCCTGTGAGGAGTGGCTGAGGGAGCTGGGGTTGTCCTGGAGAAGAGGAGGCTCAAGGGAGACACGGCAGTGCCAAAGCACAGGTTGGACTTGATGATGTCCAAAGTCTTTTCCAACCTTGCTGAGTCTGTGATTCTCTGAAACCACCCTTGCAGCAGTTGCAGGATGAGCCCTGGGCCTCCTCTTCAGAAAGTGCAGCAGCCCAGGTCTTTCAGCTTCTCCTCACAGCCCCAAAGCCCATCCTGTCAGTCCTGCAGAGCCTCTGCAGCTCCTCCTCATTGCCCAGAATAGGGAGCCCCACAGCCAGACACCCCCTGGCCTGTGGTGCCTCTGGCAAGGGAGCAGCACCAGGCACTGCAGGAGCCTGCAGACAGTTCCTGAAGCTCTTGGAGGATGATCCTGCTCCCCAGGGGATGTTCCCATGGGGCCAACTCAGGAACTGAAATGGAGAGTAGGGCCAGAGAGGAAAGGGTAACCAGAGATGGGCTGTTGGCAGGGGAGGGAACATTGCTGGACCAGAGGAAGAAATTTGTAGCAGGAAGAGTAAAGAAAGCCAAGGTGAAGCAAATTAAATGCTCAGGGCAGTTTGGGGGTGGCTGCCAGGCAGCCCTGGCTCTGAGCAATAATGTCTGCAGGGGCACAGGAAACTCACAACTGATAGGAACAAACTCTCTGGCTGACTTCAGAGGCCACGACAAACCTGAGTGGTTTCCCTCCTGTCCCCCAGCCCTTCCTGGCCCCAGGGGCTGATGGCATTTGTGCTCCCTCAGGTTCATCTCCCCACACCAACACCATGGGGGTGCTCAGGCCTGCTCTGGGCAGTGCAAACAGGGGCTCCTGAGCCAGTGCTGCCATGTCTGTGCCTGCAAGGATGGGGCCCCTGTGTGAGCTGGGGGAGAGGCCAGGGCTGCAGAGGGGGGATGTTGTTGGCAGGGGCATGAGGACGCTCTGGGACGTTGCCCTGGGGTGTCCAGTGCAGTGGGGATGGATCAGCCCCTGCTCTGCTGCTCCTTTCCGTCTCCCCCAGGGACCTTGCAGAGCCCCAGCCATGCTGTTTGCCCCTAGCCTGCCCATGGCCACCCTGGGGCTGCTCACGGGGCTTTTCTGTGCTGAGCATTGGCCTGAGCATGTTTTGGAGAGAGCCTGGGCAAGGAGCCTCTAGCCCTGTTTTAGGTTGCAATGCAAGATATAACCAAAAGTATGTATTCTTTTGCCATCTGTTAGAACCAGGTGGGGCAGTGTTCTTTATCTCTTTCACGACCCATCTCTCATAACTCCAGGGAGATATCCTCTGTTAATGAGCCATTGAGCCTCACTGCATCACTGATAAAATTCCATCACCCATTTTGTGATGCTCCACCAACAGGGAGGAGCCAAGCACTCCTACCTGCATATAATCTGGGATTGACCACAGCAGAAGCAGCCTGTTTCCACTGGATTTTCAGAGGATGATAAGACCCATCTACACCACCACTGGACCTTCAGAGAAAAACTACAACCTTCTACAAGATCATTGCTCCAACAAAACCACATCTCGTCACTTCAGGACGATCACAGCCATGATTTGATTGGACTGCTACCAACACCCTGACTAACCAGGTGTCAGGTTGTATACTGACTCTGTCATTGGTTTGGTTTTTTTTTACTGCTGCAATTTCAGTTTAATTTTTAGTTTTTCACTTCAGGCTGTGAGGAAGAGGAAGACGCCCTGGGACAACCAGGCAGGTGAGGAGGATGTCAGTGCCCCTTTCCCCCTCTCTCCTGCTCCATCTCCCAGCCCAGCATGGCCCTTGGCTGCAGGACAACTCCGCTGCCAACACTGTCCTGCTGGGGATGGACTGAGGGGATCTTCTTCCCCTTCCCTCTGGCACGGAGGCAAATCCCATCCTCTCCTTGTCCTTCCTCCCCCAGACAAGGAGCTGGGGATGGAGACCAGGGAAGACAAATCCCTGCAGCAGAACCTCATGGAAAGGGCCATTTTCAGCAGCTCCATGGTTCAGGAATCCAACGGGGAGGAAAAGCCCCATAAATCCCATAGGAGGAGGGGCTCCAAACCCATCCCAGGGTGCTTTGAGGAGGAAAGATCCACCCTGTGCCAGGAAGGTGGAAAGAACTTCAGCCAGAGGTCAGAGCTGGTAGTCCATGAGCAGTTTCATGATGGGGAGAACCCGTACAAATGCTTGGAGTGTGGGAAAAGCTTCAGGCAGAGCAACGCCCTGATCCAGCACCAGATGATTCACACAGGGGAGAGGCCCTACGAGTGTCCCCAGTGTGGGAAGAGGTTTCAGACCAGCTCCAATTTCCTCCAGCACCAGCGGATTCACACAGAGGTGAGGCCCTTCCATTGCCCCAACTGCAGGAAGGGCTTCAAGTACAACTCCACTCTCATCACCCACCAGCGCACCCACACTGGGGAGAGGCCCTCCGAGTGTCCCCAGCATGGGAAGAGCTTCTCTGACAGATCTCACTTCAGCCGACACCAACAGAGGCCCGGGTAAGGGAAGGCCTGAGAGTGTCCTGACTGTGGGAAGAGCTCCATGCACTGCTCCATTTCCATCCCCCACTGGAGGACCCACATTGGGCAGAGCTCTGGTGACCCACATTGACTGTGATCCAGTTTTGGAAGACATCTGGCTGGTTGTGTCCATGTCTACCTGGATCCCCATAGGCACCTGGATAAATGCAGGGGCAGGAACATCCATTGGGACACTGATCGACATTGGAAATTGATTGGGAAGAGCTGATTTTTTTTAATTTACAGCCACACCATCCCCAGCTTATAACGCTGCAGGAAGTTATTGTTGCCAAAGTGCAGGACCCAACACTTGCACTCATTAAACTTCATTTTGTTAGACTCTGCCCATCGATCCAACAGTTCCAGGTCTCTCTGCAGAGCCCTCCTATCTTCCAAGCAGTCTACACACACTCCCAGCTTAGTGCGGTCCACAAATTTACTAATGAAAGATTCAATAGCCTCATCCATGTCATCAATGAAAATATTGAATAGAGTTGGTCCCAGCACGGACCCCTGAAGGACACCACTGGTGACTGGCCGCCAGCTGGATTCAGCACCATTTACCACCGTTCTCTGGGCCCGGCCATCCAGCCAGTTCTGAACCCAGCAAAGAGTGCTCCTGTCCAAGCCATGAGGTACCAACTTGTCCAGCTTATCAACTGGACATTGCTGAGAGCAATCTACAAACAGGAAAAAAACCAGGACCAAACAGTTCTCTCTGCATTGTTTTCAATATAGTATATTCACATTGAATACACTTCTGAAATCTGTCTAATTGACCACAAAATAATTGAAAACTGAAATTACTCTGAGGGGCTTTTATTGTTCAGGTGTTTTGAACAAATGTTTATGAGGTTTTCTCACTGGATTCCTGAACTGAACAGCTCAAGAAAGAAGACGCCTCTACAGCAGTAAATATAATCAGCAACCTCCAAGGGGCTAAGGATCCATCCTCATCAGAGGAGCAACGAACAGAAGTGGGCACAGCTTTCTGGTTGCCTCAGCTTTGGTATGGGCCCTGGGCCTGGAGCAGGAGCAGCTCTGGAGAGCCCCAAGGCCGAGGCTGTTGTGCTGGCCTGGGCAGATGGGATGGCAGGAGGAGCTGCAGAGCTCTCAGGACCTCAGGGACAGGGGAGCAGGGCACACAGGGAGCCTCCTTTTCCCTTGGCCCAGCACCTTCCCCATGGCTGGGGCTGAGTCCTCTCTGAGCTCCAGCTGTGGCTGTGCCCTTCCGAGGGGCTGAGGCCATGGGGCCCCTGCCCAGAGCAGCCTGCCCTGAGCAGAGCTGTGGGGCCAGAGCCGGCTGGGCTGTGCTGGGGAGAGGCCCTTGGTGCTGCAGAGAGCTCAGGGCAGCTGGCAGAGCTTGGAGGGAGCTGGGCTGGGCTTAGAGAGCCTGGCACAGAAACCATCAGTGTCCATCTCAGCCCGTGTGAGCGTGTAGGGGCAGGACTCAGCCCAGGCCTTGTGGGGCAGGGCCAGAGCCTGTGGAAGGCATTGAAAACAGGCAAGTGGCCCAGAGGGGAGGCTGCTCTGTGCCCTTGGTGACATGGACAGAGCAGGGAGGGGGCCCAGGACATTTGTCACTAATGCAAGCCTCTGCCCCCAGCCGTTGGCAGCCCTGGCTGCTCAGCCCAGGTTTGCGCGGCAGTTTGGCTGTGGCCCAGCTCCATCCTCCTGCGGGGCTCAGGGCCTGTTCCCAGCCATGGCCAGCCTTGCCTGGCCTCTCTGCTGGCCCAGAGCCCAGCAGAGCTTGTCAAAGGAGGTGATCAATAGTTCACTCATGCAAGCATGAGTTAACTATTAAGAGTCACCAAATATTAATCACATGTCTAAGAAGCAGAATGCGCCTTCTTCTTGCTAAGACAAGAGAAACAAAACCTATTGCCAGCAGGATTCCTGAATTCTCAGGGGAAGCTCTGCTGTCCTCTGTCTCATGGTGGGGGCAGACAAGAACCACCTGCACCAAATTCAGGTATTCGCTGCCTGACTGAGTCGTACTCGTGAGAAGTGTGGGCTTCAAGTCCCCAAGGGTGGGTTGAACAACCCGAGGAGACTGGGATCTCCCAAAATTAGTCCTGGGTAAAAGGAAAGATATTTTTAAGGAACAAGGGGTAGGAGTCCCCCAAGGTTGGCGTTGGAGTCCCCCAGGGTTGGGTTTGGAGTCCGCAGGGTTAGGGTTGGTGTTAGACTGGAAAGAGCACAGATAAATAACTTGACAGGTGATGGAGCAGACAATGCTAGAGTAAAAAGACAGTGGCTGAGGATGAGAAGAGAATCACGAGGAGCATCTCTTGTTGTGTGGGAAAAGGGATCCGGTTCCCCGGAGCTGGGAACTTCAGGAAGAAAACTGAGAGGAAATGTGGAGAAAGTGTAATGTTAGGTTTGCGTGGAAGAAAGAGAGAAGAGAAAGGAGAGAGAGGAGTAGAGAGGGGAGACAGTGGGATCATGAACAGATAGAAGTCCAGAGGATAATGGAGATGGATTGTTAATTTTTATCCTTAAACCTTAAATTTTATTCCTAAGGAGGGAAAATTGTCAAAAAGATCTGTGGTTATTCAAGGGGTGAGTGGATAGGATGAGTGAGTGCACTTTAGTAGCGGTGGGGGATAGGTTTGAAATGCACAAATTCCACTTTGTTCCTAATTCTGGGTGTAATTTACTGGGAAGGGATTTGATGGCTGAAGTGGGAATGCAAATTAATAACGGTGAGAAATGACACAGAAAATATGAAGAGGATTTACCCCACCCTCAGGAATTCAGTTGTTGCATTTAGAATTACAAATAGTATTTGAATTAGAATTTGAATTAGATTTGCTTTTATTGGGGGAGCAGGAAAAGGTGGCTGAAAAGCCTTTTTTTTGTGAAGCTGCTTAATTTTCTTGCTAAAAAGGGGACTTGGAGTGTCTGAAAAGAAGGCTCAGTTGGAAGAGAAAATGGTGAAATATTTGGGAATATTTGGAAAAGTTTCTGGGACACGTTTTGACTGGAGGGTTACAGTGCATCGATCCAGGAAGAATACAAAGGAATTTGACAAATATCAGTACCCCAGACCAAAAAAAGAAGGATTTACAGCAGTTTTTGGGGTTGGTAGAGTGCTGCAGAGCACAGATGGAGGATTTTTCTGTTTTACACCTTTATATGACTTTTTAACCCAAGACATGCTTAACCTGTCAAGAAGATTTTTTGCCTTTTCTTTTACATACCTTTCATGTATCCTCAGCACTCCTGGCATGCATACTTGTAATTCCTTAAATCTGCTAATTTAGCATAGTCCTGGTGCACTGTTAGGCCAGGCCACCTGTTAGAAATAACTGTGTAGCTCTTGGCTTTCACTGTTATATGTTGGCTTTTGCAAATTATTTTGATATAGCACAGTTCGTAATCTCTTTTTAACTCCTTTTGATATCGTATAATTTGTCAGCCTTTTATGGTTAGTACCTTAATACCTGTTATGAAAGATTGCATATTTCAGTGTGATAAATGTATTATAGTTTGGGGTTTTGAAAAATATTGAAATAGAGTGTATTATAAAACTATAAATATATAATATAAAAATTACAACCCTAAACATAACTATAACTATAACTATAACTATAACTATAACTATAACTATAACTATAACTATAACTATAACTAT
>JANPWX010019385.1:0-45940 GCA_024734555.1 Trochalopteron elliotii | reverse complement strand
TAACTATAACTATAACTATAACTATAACTATAACTATAACTATAACTATTATTTTTCTTGTTTAATAGACTATATAAATATTAAAACATTAAAATGTGCTGTGTATTATAAGTTCAACTTTTGCAGAAGTGACTATGGTGGTGAAATAATGACTGATGACTTTATTTCTGTAACTGACTGACAATAGTGAAATAGCTAATCTTGATTGAAAGAAAAACGTTGGCTAAATGTCTGGATGATAAGATAACATTGAAAAAAAACCCCAGGCAAATAACACAGAGAAAGCCAGGAGGAATCCACCACCGACCATTTGGCCATCAATAACTGTTAACCACAGACCAGGTGGCCTCGAGAGGAAATAAAATACAAAAGTCTCAAAATCACACCTGCATTATGGCATGTACTTTAGAAAGATGTGTTCAGGGGTCGAACTAAGCTAAAGAAGTCCCAGAAAATGTGCACTCAAAGGAATGTTTAAGTGTGTATAATCTTCATGAATATGCGTTTGACCAATTGTCTTGGGTTGCAATGCAAGATGTAACTAAAAGTTTGTATTTCATTCCCATCTGTTAAAACCAGGTGGGGCAGTGTTCTTTATGTCTTCCATGTCCCATTCCCTCATAGCTCCAGAGGTTATCTTCTGTTAATGGGCCAGCTGTTAAAACCAGGTGGGGCAGTGTTCTTTATCTCTTTCACGGCCCATCCTCCCTCCAGGGTGATATCGTCTGTTAACAGGCAATCAAGCCTCACTGCATCACTGATAAAATTACATCACCCCATTGTGTGATGCTCCACCAACAGGGAGGAGCCAAGCATTCCTACCTGGATATAACCAGAGATTGACCACACCAGAAGCAGCCTGTTTCCACTGGATTTCCAGAGGAAGAGCAAACTCATCTACACCACCACTGGACCTTAAGAGGAAAATCACATCCTTCTACAGGAGCGTTGCTTCAAGAAAACCACATCTGTTACTCCAGGAGGATCACAGCCACGATTTGATTGGACTGCTACCAACACTGTGACTAACCAGGTGTCAGGTTGCATTCTGACTCTGTCAGTGGTTTCTTTTTTTTACTACTTCATTTTTAGTTTAATTTTTAATTTTTAAGTTTAACCTGTGAGGAAGAGGAAGATGCCCCGGGACAGCCAGGCAGGTGAGGAGGATGTCAGTGCCCCTTTCCCCCTCTCTCTTGCTCCATCTCCCAGCCCAGCATGGCCCTCGGCTGCAGGACAACCCTGCTGCTGACGCCATCCTGCCAGGGATGGACTGAGGGGATCTGCTTCCCCTTCCCTCCGGCACGGATGCAAATCCCATCCTCTCCTTGTCCTTCCTTCCCCAGACAAGGAGCTGAGGATGGAGACCAGGGAGGACAAGTCGCGGCAGAACCTCGTGGGAGAGGCCATATTGAGTGGCTCCACAGTACAGGAATCCATAGGGACGGAAAAGCCTCAGAGATCCCTCAGGAGGAGGGACTCCAAACCCATCCCATGGTGCTCTGAGGCAGAAGGACCCACCCTGTGCTGTGAAGGTGGACAGAGCTTCAGCTGGGGCTCTGAGCTGGTGGTCCATGAGCTGCTTGATGATGGGGAGAAGCCCCACAAGTGCTTGGAGTGTGGGAAGAGCTTCAGCCAGAGGTCTCAACTGATCAGCCACCAGCAGATCCACACTGCTGGGGAGAGGCCCTACGAGTGTCATGAGTGTGGGAAGAGGTTTCAGACCAGCTCCAGTCTCCTCATTCACCAGCGGATTCACACAGAGGAGAGGCCCTTCCGCTGCCCTGACTGCAGGAAGTGCTTCAAGCACAATTCCCACCTGATCACCCACCGCCGCATCCACACTGGGGAGAGGCCCTACCAGTGTGAGGAATGTGGGAAGAGGTTCACCTCAAGCTCAAACCTGATCTGCCACCAGAGGACCCACACCAGGGAACGGCCCTACGAGTGTGAGCAATGTGGGAAGAGCTTCTGTCAACGCTCCCACCTGAACCGCCACCAGAACATCCACTCTGAGGAAAAGACATACAAGTGTGGGGAATGTGGGAAGGGCTTCAACCGGAGGTTCCACCTGATCATCCACCAAATGAGCCACACTGGGAAGAGGCCCTACGAGTGTCCTGAATGTGGGAAGAGGTTTCAGACCAGCTCCAATCTCATCCTGCACCAGCGCATCCACACTGGGGAGAGGCCCTACCAGTGTGAGCAATGTGGGAAGACCTTCAGCCAGCACTCCCACTTGATCCACCACCTTAACATCCACAGTGAGGAAAGGCCATACAAATGTGGGGAATGTGGGAAGGGCTTTAACCGGAGGTACCGACTGATCACCCACCAACGCATCCACACTGGGGAGAGGCCGTCCAAGTGCTCCAAGTGTGGGAAGAGGTCTCAGACCAACTCAGATGTCTTCGTGCACCCGCAGATTCACACAGAGGAGAGCCCCTTCCTACCGTCCCAACTTCAGGATGGGCTTCAAGCACAACTCTCACCTCATCAGCCACCAGCGCATCCACACTGGGGAGAGGCCCTACAAATGTGGGGAATGTGGGAAGAGGTTCACCTCAAGCTCCCACCTGATCCGCCACCAGAAGATCCAAACCAGGAAATGGCCCAACGAGTGTCAGCAATGTGGGAAGAGCTTGTCCAGGAGCTCTCACTTGACCAGACACCAACAGAGGCACCGGTAAGGGAAGCCTTGGGAGTACCCCAGTTGCAGGAAGAGCTTCCTGCACTGCTCCAACATCAACCCACTTCAGACAACCCACACTGGGCAGAGCCCTGTGACCCACATTCCCGGTGATCTGTGTTGGAGAGACACTGGGCTGGTGGTCTTTTAGTTTGGTGGTCCCAAATATTCTTTGATTCATCTTCATCCCTTTGAAACAGAGGAAATTGGAGTAAAAATCTATGATTCATACAAGGTATCTACAGCCTTATTTTTTACTAGAGAATCTGTGATTCAGGGGGATGTCAGAGGACTTGGGGGCTTGGGGGGTTTTTGGTATGGTTGTCTCCATTTCTTGGCGTGCAAAGAGACAAGAGGGTTTGATCTGTCACCTCAAAACCACTCAATAGCACTGAATACTACTCAGTCCCACCCCAATATTACTTGATTCCACAGCCCCTCAGGGTGGGACGGGGTTGGAAGGGCATTGGGTGAAGAGGGATGCAAATCATGAGGGGTGAGATGGGAATTGGGTGGGGCAGAATTGGTGGGAAGGGGGTTTGGGAGGGGTGGAATGGAGAAAATAGGGCTTGGGAAGGGGGTCTTGATGTCCAGCAGGGGTGGGATGGGTTGGGGTTGGGACTGGGGAGGTGGGGCGGGATCTGGAATAAGGTAGCCAAAGTTTGGAGATGATGAAGGGAGGGGGAGCCCATTACTGAGTGATTTTTTCATATTCCATGTTCCTGAAGAGATTTTGGGGTATCCCACATTTATGAGGCATGTTTGGGGCACTCCCCAACTCTTGGTGGGTTTCCTGACAGCAGCTCCATGCAACCCCATTGCCAGGGTTGGCTGCCTTGGGCACCAGCTCAGAGCTGCAGCCAGAGTCCATTGCCTCAGTGCTGGAGAGCAGAGAAATGATGAATGGCCCCAGACATCTCCAGGGTGTGTTTGGGGGCCAGGGCAAGTTCTGTGTAGGTGGGGCAGTCACTGCCCCGGCTCCAGCCACTGCAGCCTCTGCTCCAGCCCCAAAGTGGCTGCCAAGGCCCTGGCACCCCAAAAACCCCACCTGTGAGAGGGACCAGAGCAGGTGAGGCTGTCACACGGGTGCGACACTGACACATCCCCCGAGCCCAGAGCTCCCAGCAGCTGAGATGGTGCTGGATCCAAGGGTGACTGTGGATCTCTCTCTTCCTCTTGACTTCCTCTTCTGGAAATCTGGAGAAATGGAAGTTGGACAGGTTGGAGTTTGCTCAGTCAGTGTTTGGGAAATGATTTACTGTAATTCCATGCTGCTCTTAGGTTTCCTAACTATCTCATTGTCTGAATTTTTCAACTAAAAGTTTGTTCTCCCCCCTCCTGAGAAGTTTGTTGTTTTCTCCCATGTGCCACCCGAGGGGATTGAGATACCTCAAGTCCCTTTCCAACAGTGGCTTAGCCAGCTTGGGGCACAGCGGCAGGAACTGCAATGCTAAGCAAGGCCTGGCTTGGCTGGAGGGAGCACAAAAGCCAAGCCCTGAGCCCAAGCCTGGGACAGCAGGGCCTGTCCCTCCCGGGTGGCTCAGGGCTGTTTGTGGGGCAGTGGGATGGGAGGGGCAGCAAGGACAAATGTCATCAAACTGCAGCCCCTGCCACCCTCCTCAGGGAGGGGCCAGGGAGGAGCAAAGTGCAGCCCCTGAAAGGAAATTTCCTTCTGTGGGACCTTCAGAGGCACTGCCAGAGCCCAGGGGACAAAGGCCTGGGTGCCTGTGGCTCTGCCAGCCCTGCCCAGCCCTTGGCCATGTGTCCTGCAGGCTGTGCCCCCTGTGCATGCTGCTGCTGTGCCCTGGCTGGCTGCACACGCCCATCTCGTGTGCAGAAATGCTGTCCCCCCAGCATTTCTCAGCCCAGCATTTCTGTGCCCTCCCTGGGCTCCCTGCACCCAGTGCTGCTGGCTCCTGGCACACACAGCCAGGGTAGGAGCCCCCCCTGCCAAGGGCCTTTGAAGCAGACTGGTGGCTGCCATGGCTCCTGACCTCAGCAGCTGTTCCTGGGATGGTTCCATGGAACCCGAGCACAGCAACGCTGCTGTGCATTGTCCCTGCTGAGGCTCAGACACTGTTAGGGCACATTCCCTGCCTGTAGGATTTGTGCCCAACCCAAGCACTGCACTGATGGCTTCAGCATTGCTTTCCAACAAAAACAGGGGAAGGCAAACTGTGTGTAGCTCATGGTATTTCAGAGTGTCTAAAACTCACTGAGTCATTGGTCTTAGTGGTGAGATCCATTTGGAACGAATGGGATGGAGAACTAGGGCAACATGGAAAAGGAGAGCATAGAAATAAATAGAGGAAAACATTCTGGATTGTTTCTTTCTATTTTCATTTCATTTCTTGAAAGCTGTTTCAGTTCTCTCACAATCTTCTCCATAGTTATGTCTGCCCTTATCAAGAACCATCCCTGGAGAATGAGGTGCAGCTTCTGTCACAAGATGTGCCACCAACTGCAGCTTCTCTTGCCCTTCCACACGGTGTGTGCAGCATGACTCTTGCAGCACAGCAGGACAAATGTTTGGAGAACTTTACAGCTTGTTCTTTCTTTTCCTTGTGAACTGGGGAGTTGTGCCATTTTTAAGGTTTCATTGTCACTTTTCTACACTAAGAAAACATGACAGGGTACCAGGAATTGTTAGGGAATACAAGTCTGTCTGAATGCAGAGAAAGCATCTGCAGAGGCTGCAGCCAAAAGTAGAAAGTTTTGTGATAATCATTCTGACATCTCCATGCACATCTTAAAAGTGATCTAGAACATGAAAATGGGCTGACAAGAGGGAGTTTGTTTTTGTGTTCAGTATAGATGATTCTACATCTCATGCATTGATCTAAATCAAGAGTACAATCAGTTCATGATAAGCACCAGAACAAGCTCAACCTCTCCGAGGAGATGACTGAAAGAATCTGAAAAGGAGAAATGCAGGGAAGGACTCGGTGAACTTTGTCTGTAAGAAGGGTCATTTTGTCTAATCATTTCTAATCCATTCCCTCTGATTTTGTGTTCCTGAAAAAGGCCATTTTGATCCCAGATGCCTCATGAAATGAGAAGCCTGAGCCTGTGGAACTGCCTGAAAGATGCCCTGTTCCTCTGCAGGGACACTCAGGCTGAAACAGGAGCCTGAGCTCTGTCTGGGGAAGCCTCCTCCGAGCTGGAATTTGTGCCCTGCAGGGAGAGGAGGAGCAGGGGAAGAAGGATGGACACTGTGTGGCAGGAGCAGGAGGTTTGGGTCGCAGGACATTCTGCTTGCGCCACTGCCCCAGGGACTCTGGGCCTGGCCCCGCATGCGCTGAGCTCCCAACACTGCGGGAGCTCCCCGGGCTGGTCTCAGGTTCCCTCTGGCACTGGACAGCGGGCTGGGCTCCAGCTGGGATCAGCAGCAGCTGGAAATACCTCTGGCCATCTCCACTTTCTGCTGCTGCTCAGAGGAACCAATGAAGCGAGTTGAGAAGTTCTGGTTTCTCTTTCTTCTGGTGGATTTTTTTTCATTTTATTTGACACTTCAGAGGCAATTTCTGTGATGGCCTCTGTCAGTTGATTCTATTTCAGCAGCACCAGCATCAGGGCTGTGTTTGAGTGCTGCAAATGTGGCTTGTGTGGCTTTCATTCTCCTCAACTTTGTGCTCAGGGACTTGTGAACATTTGGAGATCTGCTACTCATGATGCCAGAGTTTCCCATCACAAAAGAGCTCTTGGAGCACTGATCAAGAAATGTAATTGCAGTTTTACAGATAAATTTGAAGTGGCAACCAGAAGAGGGGCAAGGGCAGCCCTGATCTACAATTCCCAAAGCAAAGGCAGCAGCAGCCTCCTGCTGTCCCCTCAGGGGGAGTCAAACAGTGCTGAAAACAGCGCTGGAACCCGATCCTTTCTTTCTCTGGAGGCTGGGTCAGGGCAGCACAGGCGGGCCCTGGGGAATCAGGGCTGTTTTGGGTGATTGTTGCTCTAGTCCAGAATTCAGCTGCACAGAGCCCTTGGAAGGCGAGGCAGGAGCAGATGGGAAGGGGCTGGCGCTGCTGCTGCTCGTGCCCGGGAGCCCCGGCCGAGCCGGGCCGGCGCCCACTGCGCTGCGGCTCCTGCTGCTGCCAGAGCCAGGCGGGACTCGGGGACAGGGAATGGACATGGGGAGACACCAAAGGCCTGAGAGGCTGCAGGGATGTTGGCGCTGGGGCCAGTGCCAGCACAGAGCTTCAGCCGCAATGAACCCAGAGGGAAAGGCTGGGGAAAGGCTCCATTTCAGCCTTTGTTGACTCATGGCTGGGAAGGGACTGAAATGAAAGGAGAACAGGCAGGGCCCGACCCCTTCCTCTTTGGGAGGAGCCCCATGCCTGGGGCTGTGAGGGGCCATGAGGGGCCGTGAAGAGCTTTGAGGGCCCGTGAGTGGCTGTGAGGGGTTGTGAGGGGATGTGAGGGGCTGTGAGAGGCCATGAGGGACTGTGGGGATTGTCGTAGAAGGGTTTTTGGAAGAGAGAGGCCACAATTTATTAAAAGAAGGATTGAACAATCCCTGCTATCAGGGAACAGTATGAGGTTTTGTACTGTGCCTGCTGTGTACTGTGCTGTTCTTACATTGCCTTGAATTAGCAAGAAAGTAGCAAATATAATAGCTAGTAGGTCGCTTTCACGGATGCCTCCTCACGGAAGCTGAAGACATGTAACAAGTTGTGCCTTCTCATAGATGCTTAATACAAAGATGCTGATCATAAGACAGAACAAAGAAGAATATTCTGCCAAAAGGCATGAACCAATGAACAATCATTTAGAGTGCTTGAACATGAGATTTTAATCAATCACAAGTTGTTTAGCTGTGCCTGCTTCTACCTTGCAACCACATAAATATAAGGAATAAAGAATAAATGAGGAGATCAAACCTAATCATATTGGTATTTGTTTGATACTCGGCTCCTTCCTCGCAACATCCACCTGTCCTCAAGGCCTGCAGGGAAGCTGTGGCAAAAGTGGAGCCTCTGGAATTGGTTCCAAGGCCTGGCAGAGCTGCAGGCCCGGAGCCCTCTGTGCTCCCTGCTGGCTCCCTCCATCCCCTCAGCCCCACTGTCCCCTGGGCAAACCCCTGGCCCCCTTTGGTTTCTTCAGCCTCTCACAGTCCTCTCACCCCACTCAATCCCTTCTGACCCCTCCCGGCCCCTTAGAGCCACCACCCCCCTCAGCCTGTGCCACTTGCCTGTCACCTCAGTGCCACCATGGCCCTCTGCTCCCCCACAGCCCTCAGTCCCCCCAGTACCTCAAGGTCACCATCCCTGCAGTGTCAGGGCCTCCTCAGCCCCGTGTGTCTCCTCGTCCTTCAGCAGCTCCTCAGGGGACAGTGCCTGGAGCCACCGGCAGCTCCCAGCGCTCCAGGGACACCCGGGGCTGGAACTGCTGCTCCGCCCCGCCCGGCTGCCAGCTGGGACCCAGCACAACAACAGGAACACAGGGGGCACAGGGGGAAAAACAAGAGCTGAAAAAGGCAGCCAAGGGGGAAGAGAGGTAAAAATGCAATCTGGGCCTACACAAACATCAGTCCATCCATCTGCATCAATTCACAGACCATCACAGAGCGTTTGCTTTGTGATGTCAGGGCACAGTTGCCACGTGGTCGTGGTGACATCACAAGGTTGCCTTGGTACACAGAAGGCCTCAGGGTGTCAGAGCAGCTCTTGGGCTTGCTCAGTGCAGGAGCATCCTCCTGTGCTTGAGGCTTTTGTCAGTGGGCAGCTGCACACTGACAGAAGACTTGATTTTCTCTTGTGTTAGAGCACAGTGCAAACTTGCACAGCAGTTACCACAATGATTGGGCAACTCGCTGCTGCACTTTTCACTGTTTATGGCATTGGATATTCTGGTTATTTCCTGACTAACCTGGCACGTAAGTAGAGGTTTTCCCTGGGTGTCACCTAACCTGCCTGTTGTGTCTCCCTGCTCTTTCTTAGTGACTGAGTTGATTTGGAAACAGAAAGACCATTTGGATGCCACTTGGATAAAGCTGCTGTCAACACATTCGGCTCAAAAGGGGGTGTCTGTAGCCAGGGCTGCGCGGGCAGCATTTGCAAGGGAACCTGCAGGGGCTGCATTCCCTCCATGGGAGAGTCTGTGGCAGCAGAGTCTGTCATTTCCTCCCTTTGCTGGGTCAAGCAGGACAGGTTTGAAAACGTGGACTTTCTTGGAAGGCCTTCTAAAAATGCTCCAGTTGTTTCCAGTTTTCTCAAAGAATCTGCTTCATTTTCCCTTGCCCACTGCAGGTCACCTGACCCAGGTATTCAGAGGTGCTGATCCTGAGGTGAGTGAGAAAGGCACATTTGATGTTCTGGTGTTTAAGAATTGTGCAGCAAGCTGTGAGCTTGGCCTGTGGCACTAGAGTGTAGAGGATCAGCTGAGTAGGCTGCAAGAAAATCCATTTCCCTGTCTGCAGCAGCAAGAGCAAAGGCATCACTGGCTATTTCCTAATTTCCCATTTCATAGCTTTAAAAGAACTAAAAGCCCAGTTTTGCAGTGAAAATGTTACCTATATGGCCCATACTAGCCAGGCGGAAAATATCTAATTCAGAGCAATTTGCAGTCCACTTGAATCAGCCCATTTGAGTTTAGTCTGAGTGACTTTTAATCCCATTGTTATCAGAGCTGATGATTTGTGCTTAGTAGAGCTGGTTCTGGAGCTGAACAGAAATAAGGTTATAAATGATAGGTAATGGCCTGTGTCTCACACTCCTGTCTGTCCACAGAGCACAGAAGCAAGAGCAGATTCTACTCTGGCTCCCTGTGCTCCTGGAGAAGAGGCCCAAGAGGAGCCAAATGACCACCAGGCTCCAGCTGTGGCCACACCACAGCCTGAACCTTCCCAGACAGTAAGTGCCACTTCTGGAGGGTGCTGTCTTTAGTGCAAGGCGGATCTGCAAGTTTCTGAGCAGCCAGCTCTTGCTCTTGGTGGCTGAGGATGCTGAGTGCTGGAATCCTGCCAGGACCCAGCCATTCCCCTCAGCCAGTGACACCTGTAAAATGGGCTTTGAGCTGTCCTGTTTAGGCCCCAGCTTGCTGGGATTCTGATAGGGGCCAGCATCTCCCAGTCACTTGCTCTGCATTTGTGTCTACAGAACATGGAGGCAGAGGCACAAGCAGAGCTGCCCAAAGTTCCCAGTGACATCATGGTAGTGAAGAGAAGGAACAATGAAGACATGAGAAGAATTCAAAACCACTGGAGTATCTATTGGCAGAGGCACAATCAACAAAACCAGGTAAGTGAAAGAGTGTCAGCCACTCCGCTCATGAAAGTTTCTGTCTCTTCTTCTTCACAGAACTTGGTTGAGAAGCTGCAGGCAGAGCTTCAGCAACTTCAGGCTAGGATCAAGGCAATGAAAAAGAGGCTGGAGGAAGAAATGAAAACTCCAAGAAAAAGAGAAGAGAGAATTCATCTCCTTGAGGAGCAGGAGGCTCTAGAAAAACCCGTGAGTGAAAGGGCCATAGCCACTGCACTCACCAACCTGGTGCTTTCTGCCCTTCTTGCCTTTCCCCTGCAGAGCAGCAGGGGGGTGTCACCTAAAGGAGCCTGTGCTGCCCCAGCTAAGAAGTGGAGCCCGGGCAGTTTGCTCATCTCCAGCACTGGCACAGCTGCTGCTCGGCAACAGGAGATGGAGGATGACCCCCTGGAGCTCCTGAGTACCTCTTGTGTCTTTCTTCTCTGAGGGACAATGTCTTGTGTGCACATGTCAGCACAGCTGCACCAAATGGTTCTCCTCACTTTGGTGTCCCAGGGACATTTAGGGCTCCCCACAGGAAATGCTGTGCTCCAAGACAGCAAGAGAGTGCTCTGGGTGTTCCTGCTGCCTCTGAGGGCAGCTTGGACGTGCCTGGGTTTGCCTGAGCTTCCCTATCTGCTAAAGGCAGAAGCAGGGATTGTTCTTGCATCAGCAGAAGGCCGTGACCTAGCAAATGATCTGGGCAAGTCCTGTGTGCTAGTGGCCAAACTGGATAGAATGGTTAGTTTCCTGAATTCTCCTTAGACTCCTGACTTCTCACTAGTCGTGATCCCCAGCAAGTAAGAGGTGTTTTTCTTGTGCCCCCAATGAAAAAACATATACTTTTATCACAATCTGTATTTAATATCCTGGTTTTGTTCTTATAAAGATGTGTCCAAGAGAGACATCCCTGGGGCATGATTAGATCAAAGTGCACTGTAGGCATTTCTCAGGAGTGAGCCTGCAGCCCCTTTGCTGTATATTGCTCAGATCCATGGCACTTTTTCATTCCTGATTCCCAGTCATTCCCATGATTGTTAGAATGCTACCCATTGGCCCAAGCCCTGCCCAGATCAGTCTCTAGGAAAACACATCAAGCCCTTTGTGATTCTGCAGCACAAGTCATTTAATCTGCCTCTTGCCCAGAACAGCTGCCAGTACTGTGCTCTCAGACAAGACCTGGTGGGGCTGAGAACAGAGCCCAGTTGACTCTCTGTCTCCCATCACGTGTTGGCACAAAAAGATTATTGATGTGCACCTGAGTGTGTCTGATCTCCAAGCCAATCCTGCTGTGTCCTGAACGGGGGCACCAGCTTGGAAGGGGCTGGGTGTGTCTGTGCCTTCTTCCCATTGCTTGTCAGTGCTGCTGCTTGGGCTTTGGCAGCTTTGTTGTGGTGGCTGCCCTGGCCCTGAGGGCTGGTGTGAGTGCAGAGGCCGGAGCCTTCCTTAGCTGGGAGAGTCCCTCTGCTGCCCGGCCACTGCAGCGCGGAGCTGCCCCGAGACAGCAGCCCCTGCTCTGGGCCGGCTACTGCATGGCCTGGGCTGGGCTCACAGAGGGGCAGCATCTCCTCTGGGTAGCTGTCCCTGTCCCACCTGAGGAGCACTGCTGTCCCTGCTGCCATTGCCCGCTGGGGGAAGATGGGCACTGTGGGGGGCTGAGAGGGCAAGTGCAATGGCAGGGACTGATCCCTGCTGCCACGGGGAAGAGAAGCAGTGTGGTTCTTCACGTGGGGCACGAGCAAGGGGTCCTTCCAGCTCAGCCTGCTCACCAAGGGTGAAGGTCCTGCTGCTGAAGGACCCCTTGGGATTGGTTATAGCATGAGCTGCTTTAGTTTACAAAGGGAAAGGCATTCTTTTGGCAAACTGCTGCAAGGTGAAGAATGTCACTAGACGGACATGAAAAGAAGGACATTCAACATGTCAGCATCAGGGCAAAAAAGATGAAAGTTTGTTTGGGGATTCTGACTTGTTTATCTCTCAGAGTTTGACCAGCGATTGGGGCATGAGGTTAACACCTCTCTGACCCCACTGGTCAAACTAGAAGTCCATCAATTTGTCCTTCCCCCTGGAAAGGAATGCATTATTTACAAAACATCAGTCATTGTTTATGTTACAAGCGTGAGAACTCCAGTACAGAAATGTAAAAACATCAGAAGGCTGAAAAATCAGGGCAACAGGAGAAAATGGCCTCCTCTCCTGGGAATGCATCTCCCTGTGCTTTGTTTTCTGTCCAGAGATCTCTTCAAAGGACTGTAGAAAATCAGTCTCTGTGCTGGCCTGCTTGTACTGCAGAGCTGCCTGTCTTGTTGCAGTTGTAGTTGTTGTTTCCCAGCTGACCACAAAGGACTCAGAAACCCAGACTGTACAGCCCCAGTGGGGCAGCCTTGTGCATCTCTTGGATGGTGGCATCTCTGCTTTCAAGTGAGCATCTTGCATTTTGTTTCCCTCAGGGCAAATGGTGAGCCTGGAAAATCCTCTGAGGAAATATATTGAACAGGAAAATCTTGGCAACGGGTGAGTCCAAGCACAGTTACTCCTACACAGTCATGAGGCAGGTGATTTGCTGCTGGAATATCTAGCAAGTGTGAAGTCAGGCAAGCTGCAAACATATTCAGACACTGGGGTTAGTCTGCCCCATATCACAGTACCGGCCAGAATTTGTAAGTGTGCTCAGAAGGCATTGTCAAAGACACTTCTATTTCATTGTCAGAAACAGCAACCCAGCTCCTATGATAGCAGTGCAATAACACTTCTCAGGAGCATTTCTTCCCAAGAGTTTGCTGATGGAAATAGTCTGTGGTCAGGATAAAAACTGCCCAGTTTAGAAACTGAATTCTAAGATGAATCACCTGGCCTTTTGAGCTGAGGCACTAAACCCCAGTGCTTCAGGAACAGGCCCAGTGCCCATGCACTGGAGAGGAAAATGCATCATCTGCCTTCTGGCAGAGCCCTCCTGCATGCTGCAGGTTTGAGGCATTTCCAACAGACATCTCCTGCCTGGGCTGGTTTTCCCTCCAAGACCTAAATGGCTTCTCCTTTCTTTGCTGCTGTTTTGTTTCTAGGGGTTTTGGAGATGTTTGTAGAGCAGTTGACACTGCCACAGGAGCAGAGGTAAATGTCAACAGCCCCTGCAGATTCTGCTGCTCTCCAGGGCTTTCCTTTCTTGTGTCAGCTGGGGCTGGAGCTGTGGGCAGAGCTGTGCTGCACAAGAAGCACAGACTGGTGCCAGCCTGCCAAGTGCATTTGGGACAGTCTTTGTCCTGCTCAGGTGCCAGAAGGAAGGCAAGGAGGGCAGCGGTTCCTTTCAGAGAAGGACGCTCTCCCTGGCTCTCAATTGCTCAAACAAGGTGGTCCCTTAGAGCATCTCACTGCTCTCTGGGGCTACGGCTTCAGAGTCCTGAATTCTCATTTCTGGCTGCCAGAAAATACATCTGAATGTTCCTGGCAGTTCCTTAGCCACATGCAGTGCTTCACTTGGGAACTGAACGTGGGGAAAAATCTGTAAGGTGTCCCTAAAGGCCCCAAGCCCTGCCTATAGCCCAAGATGTATCCAGATAGTACCAAGGCACACATTACTTCCTCTAAATTACAGACAGAGAAACAGTGTGCTCAGAGCTTTGGGGGTGATAGTTGAGACACCATTGTTAACAAGAACAGGGCAAAACATCAGTGGCCACGTGTCCTGTAACTGGCCCCCAAAGGAGCAGAGAAATGAGCTGTTGGAATATCAGTTCCTAATTACTCCTTTGTCTAATCACAAGGCACTTTGGTACGGCTCACCCTTGTCATTGCAAAATCACTCTCCCCATGTGTGTTGTGGTCTCATGCTACCAACTTCTAAAGTTCCTGATTTTCAGTGTCATTCTAGGTGGCCATCAAGAAAATAAACCTTCAAGGACTCAGCGTGATGCAAGATATTGTTACTGAAATCACGGTCCTGAAGAGGAATACGAGTGCCCATATTGTGAATTATTTAGACAGGTGAGTGATCATGGTCTCATCCCATGAATGTTTACATACTAAAAGCATAAGAAATTAAAATCCCACTTTGGACACTGGCAGAAAAGAGAGCTGGTAATTATTGGTTAGTTATTATTTCTCTACTCATCTCCAATGGATGGGAGGAGAGTGCATTTTGTCTGCATGAGTCTTCCCAGGCTTTCAAGCACATAGTTGCAAAATTGTTCAAAAACCTGCATCAACCCTACCATAGTAAGTCAATGCCCTGTTAGCTCACTGCCTCCATGTTGTCACAGGATTGATTTTTTAAGGTTTCTTCAACTCTGATGAAACATCCTAGAGAGGATTTCCTTGGATTGTTGCCCCTCTTTTCCATGGCTGTCCATGCCAGGAACACTAGGTGTTTATTTCCAGAAATACCACGTGGGACAGGTTTTTCATCTTGGCTGTTACTAAACTGCACATTTTGCTTGCTGTCAGAGACCCATCAGAGACATCTCCCTTTTCACAGTTGTGCTGTTCTCCTTGAGACTGCACAGACTGCAAACAATGCACAGCCTGGAGGGAATGTCTATTCCTTGAATTCTGTCCTTGTCACAAAGGGACCCAGAAACAAGAATCAAGCAAAGAAACCAACATATGCATGTTCATCTGCATTGCCTTGTTTCCTTCTTTCAGCTACCTTGTGCGTGAGGAACTCTGGCTGGTGATGGAGTACATGGATGGAGGCACTCTGAACGACGTCGTCACTGACACTCAGATGTGCGGAGATGAGATTGCCGTCGTCAGTCGGGAGGTCAGTCAGGGTTCCCAGCTGTGCTTCCCAGGGCTTGGGCAGGATTGTCTGGGAAAGGGGCTCAGAACAGGAGCCATTCCATGTGCCAGGCTTTGTTTCTGTGTCACTGGAATGCTCTGGGAAAGCAAGAACATCCCAAGTGAACTGCCCGCCAGTGCCCCTGCACTCACTGGACTCTGTTCTTGTCCTCTTCTCTCCCGCTGTTGCATTCTCACTCTGGCTCTTGTATTTGCTGTTCTCCATCTTGCCTCTCTAAACTTTGGCCTGCACTGCATTCCTTGCCTGTAAAAGCAAAGGTGGGGGTGGCAGCATTTGAAACAAACAGCAAAGCAAAAAGAGAGACTCATTTCACTCAGTCCTCAGCTGAAAAGGTTAGCAGTGCAGCCAAAATGCTCTTGACTTCTGAGCACATCCACTGCACAGCAGTCATACTGGCTGCTTTGCAGGGCAGAGTCTACACCAGCAGTTGCTGTTGCTCTTTGAAAAGCTGACATGCCTTTCTTTAGAAAGGGGCTGCTCTGCCAGTGTTGGAGCAGCAAGCTCTTCCTCTCAATGGCACTGTGCTCTGCCATTAGTCCCCATTCCCCTGGAGAGGGAATCTTGGAGAGCTGTTTCCTTTCTTGTGTGATGGAATCACATCACTGATTTTTGCCCTCCTGTTTCTGGTTTCTGTCTCAGTGCCTGCAAGGACTGGATTATCTTCATTCAAACCATGTGATGCACCAAGATTTGAAGAGCACTCAACATCCTTCTCCGAACTGATGGCTCTGTCAAGCTGGGTCAGTATATTCTTGGTCAGGTGCAGCATTCCAGGGATATGGGGGGTGTGGGGCTGCTTTTGAGTGAGTCCCAGCCCCCCAGAAATGGTGCTGGTGGCAGTGCAGGGAGCCCTGCTGTGCACTGACCACATGGTTGCAACGTGCACAGTCCTATGGCAAGGAACAAACAGTAGCAGCTGAGAGACTCATGTTTCCTTTCTCTCCAGGCCCTGTTCCTGATAGCCACCAAAGGGACCCCAGAGCTGTGGCAGCCCAAGCTCCTCTCCCGTTTGCTGCAGCACTTCCTGAGCTGCTGCCTGCAGACAGATGAAGCGCGGCACTGGTCCGCCAAGGAGCTCCTGCAGGTAAAATGCCAAGGGGCCGCAGGGAAACAGTGTCCCAGGGATGGGCTCCTCCTCCACTGAAGTGCAAGACATCAGATGAGCCCCCTCCTCCTCACCTCCACTCTTGGTTCTGTTCAAATGAAAACAGTCAGGAATCCTGGACTGGGCTGGCAGGGACCAGTAAAGGTCATCTGGTCCAAGTGCCCTGCAATGAGCAGGGACATCTTTAAAGAGATCAGGATGCTCAGACCTGAAATATTTCTGGGGCTGGAGCACTTAGCAGTTCTTGCAGCAAGCTGTGCCACAGTTTCCCCACTGCTGCTCCTTAGACTTACTCTGATTTGTAGTGGTTTGAAAGCAAAACGAGTGAGAGGCTCCAAGTCAGAAATACAATTTAATAAGAAGAAAAAAAGGTAAAATAAAATAAATGCAGTAATACAAAAGGCCACAGACAGAGTCAGAATACAACCTGAGCAGGGTGATGGAAGCAGTCCAGATGAGGTGGTCTTCTTGAAGCAGTGATCCCATAGAAAGGTCTGGTAGCTCTGATCCTCTGGGAATCCAGTGGGTAAGGTCCCCCATATTGTCCCAAATCCCAGATTATATCCAGCTGAGAATGCTTGGCTCCTCCCCCTGGGCGGAGCATCTCACAATGGGATAATGAGTCATACAGGGGGTCCTTGATGGCCCATTAAAGAGAGATAAGAGGGAGTTATCTATGAGTCATGCAGCAGGCCATTAGCAGAAGACCCATAAACACAGGACCCATTAACAGAAGGCCCATTAACAGAAGACACCTTAGCAGAAGA
The DNA here is from genome assembly GCA_024734555.1 of Trochalopteron elliotii. Lineage (NCBI taxonomy): Eukaryota > Metazoa > Chordata > Aves > Passeriformes > Leiothrichidae > Trochalopteron > Trochalopteron elliotii. The sequence goes on along the minus strand of JANPWX010019385.1, from coordinate 29,349 downwards.
CACATTAACAGAAGAGGGAGGAGGAACCTGGGAGAAAACTGCTTCAGCAATAGGTTTCAACAGTTCATGAAGATGGTGATAGAATACTTTGTGCATATCTTATACTACAACCCAGGACATGATTCAATCCCCTTTTCATTTAAAAAATATTCCCCTGACTTTGAGGCACTCAACTTAGAAAGTAATGGCTCATTCTTGTTTTTTTTCCTTTGTGCAGCATCCATTTGTAACATCGGCCAAGCCTACATCCAGCCTGGTGTCACTGATCATTTCAGTCAACAAGTGGAAGAAGAAGAAGAGAAGAATGAGAAAACCACTTTAGAACTGATTTGTCCATCACCAGTTTAGAGAAGGATTTTAGGATAGGATTGTAGCTAGGATTGTAGAATAGTATTGTAGCATAGGATTTTAACGTAGGATTGTAGCATAGGATTCCAAATAAATAAAGTTTGTGAAACCTCATCTCCTTTCAAAGATTCCCCTCCTTCTGAGCCTCTGAGAAAGCTCAACATTTCCTTTTGAATTGTCCGTTTTTCCTTAGAGGTGGAAAGTGACGTTGATGGCTTCTTTGGTACAGTTGGAAAGTGGGGTAGGCTCTTCTTCAGTCATCCTCTCCAGACCACAGTGCCTCTGGATTATGGCCCACTGGCTGGGTTTTACCCAGCTGTGGCACTTGTGTTTGAGGCAGAAAGGGCAGCGGCATTTGCAGGCAGAACCAAAGGAGGAGTGGGGCAGCCCAAATACCCTGTACAGATGCAGGCCTTGAGCTCTGACACGAGAGCATTTGGGTTCCTGCCACTTGCACTTGTATGCCTAAGTGCAGGCTCTTTGTCTGGAGGAGAGTTTTGCTCAAGTGAGAAAGCAGAAAGATCAGGGAGGCTGCTGGAAAAGGTGCAGAGCTGGTGCAGAGCTGTCAGCAGCTGTGAGGGGAGACCAGGCCCTGCCTTGCCCAGGCTGGAGCCCCAGCAGAGCCCTGGCAGAGCCCGGAGCAGCCTGAGCCTGGGCAGAGGCAGGTTGCAACGGGGCCCTTGGAGCTGCAAGAGGCAGCAGCCCGGCCCTGGGTGCCTCTTGGTGGCCCTGGGTGAATCCTGCGGTCTCAGAGCCCAGCTGGCAGCCGGCTGTTCCCGAGGGGAAGCGGAACCGTGCTGGGCACAGCAAGGACTGGTGGCCTCGGCCGTCCGGAGTCTTGCACAGGAGGAGAGAAAGGCAAAGCACAGCCGAGGGCTGCAGGCCTGGCTGAGGATTCCTACTCTGCTGCCGGCTGCCCTGTAACTCCTGGCAAAGGGGAGCAGTGTGTGCAGCACTCTGGGCACATGGAGGGAGCCGGGCTGCTCCGCAGGCTCCAGCACGGGGCAGCGTCCTTCAGGCACGGCGCTTCTGCCGGGGGAACCGAGGCCGGCGGGAGGCAGGGACAACTTGTCAGGTCACATCTGCAGGAGCCAGGGCCTCACACAGCTCTGGCAGGAAGCGCCTGTAGTCCTGGAGTTCTGCACTGAGCCACAGCAAAGGGCTGAAATGCAGAGCGTTCTGCAGAAATATTCAGGGGCACCAGGCCAGCCTGCTTGGTGCTGTCTGGCACACAGCAAGCGCTGTGCAATACAGCCCTGAGCTGCTGGGAGAGAGGTGTTAGGAAGGAGCCAAATCTTGCATAAAATTAAACGGGGACAAAGTCATCAAAGCAAAAGAGAACTGTTTCCTAGCAAGGATTCACCTGAGCTGGGTGTGTATCTCGCTCTCCCAAGAGCCAAACACACACACAACACACACTCACACAGAATGCTGCTTTTTATTGCCTTGCCCAGCCCAAGGTGAACCATGTCCCCTTTCCCTTTGGCTGGGTACTAAAGAACTTATATTTATATTTTCTCCCCACTGCCTCATTTTCTGTCCCCTCCCCTCTTATCCCACTTCCCTTTTGGTCTGGTCTTCAACCTGGTCCCTCTCCCAGCTCACAGCAACATCCAACAAATTAACTAGAACAAATCCAGACCCTAAATAACAACACCTAGAACCAACAACTTTCATTCTTTTCTCTAGTAATCCTTCAGCTGCAGCAAAATATGACCTCCTATCTCACCGAGGGAATCGGGGATGAGCCTGTGGCTTGTGCTTGAGCAGTGAACTGATTCGGAAGGGAGCAGAAAGGTTTCAGTAGGCAATGTTATAAATGGCTGTGCTGCCCAATTACCCAATCCAAAAAACCCCCAAATAAGATCAGATATAGCAGCAATTTTAATTTAGACAGCTTAAAAGTTACACAAATTTGCAAATAGTAAATAATATATTGGTTCTAAAAATAATACAAGCATAAATGGACTGTGGGGTACCTCCCACGGGGTACAGTGCAGGACCGCATCTCCTGTCCCCCGTACAAAGTCAAATTGACCAGTCTGGACTTTTTATTATGTGTGTCAACACCCCTTCCCACCTGTTTTCGATTGGTAAGATTGGTAAGATTTACATCACTGCCCTTATCTCCACCCATCACCAGCTGTACTGCGTATGCTCCACCATCCCCATTCCAGGGGTCTCCTCACCTTCGGGGGTCATTTGAGGAAGGCTCAAGAGTCTTCCTCACCGTCCTTTCAGTGACCCCTTGAGCTTAATACATGCGTATTAAGCTTACACTATGTCAGTAAATACCATATTTGCACATCTGAATAATTCCATGGTATACCAAGGCAGTAAATTTATTTCAATTAATGTTTTTCTGGATTTCCCCCAGAACTTTCCCATCTCCAGACAAATACAGCTTCCTTATCTCAATCTCTTCCTCTCCCCTGAACATCTGCTAGAGAAGGAGGGGAGACTTCCTCCCTCCCTCTTTTACCTAAAAAAAGTTTCATTTTATGCACTGTTTTTAAAATATTGATCACTATTTCAATATTCATCAGCATACCCATTTATCACAATAGCATTCATACCCATTTATCACAATATTGATCCAGGGCCTCACCTCGGAAAGTCTGGTCAGAGAAGCTGTGCCTTGAGGTCTGACCCAGTGTAGACAACCTTGCTCCACATTCCCTGACCCCATTCTGTCTCCCCTCACTCACCTGGGACCTGCTTTGCTTGGAGAGCTTCCTGCACTCAGGTAAAAAGGGATTTTCTTTTCTTTGAAGCAATGTAAAACTCCAAATTTTCCCCATTGAAAACAGACACACTCTTCCAAGTGTGTGTCAGCCCAAGGTGCCACCAAAACCACTCCAGCCCTGCCCTGGGCGGGATGTGAGGGTGGATCATCATCCCAACCTGCCCTAGGCCTCTGCAAGGGGCTGTGGCCTTGGGCACTGCACTGACCCCACTGTGGTGAATGAGAATTAAGCAGCTCCAAGTTATGAAAGTTATAAAGTTATAAGTTACTTGTTATAAAATTATGAAGTTTTAATTAAGAGTCATAGTGTTAACTGTTAAAGTTGTTCACCCTACTCTGTACCCCTTTCCCTAAAAAAACCCCTCATCTTACCTCCACTCTCGCTCTTCATCAGGTTAGGCTGCTGCTGCTCCCCAGCCTCACTGCTCTTCGCTTCTGCTGCTGCTTCGTCTGCCTGCTTCTGGTCTGTCCAACTGGATTGTTCCCTGCCTGCTCCACTTCCTACTTCCTGTCGGATCCTCTTCCTTCTTCCTGATAACAACCGGCCTGCCAGTCAAACTGCTGCTGCCACCCTTACGCAAATTACAAGGCCCAGCTGCAAGATGGGACCAAGTTGACACTAAAAACCCCTAGTCAAGACGAGCCAACTCATAATTCAGACTGCAAAGGACAATACTAGACTGGCAACACCCAGAGGTATTTATTGACAATCTCCTGTATCTCACTGTAACTTCAAAAGTACTTAAAGAGTGAGACACCCCTGGACACAATAAGCCAGAAAAGTGTTCTTTGGAAGTCTCATGACACAAGAACTTGCACTCTGCAGCGCAGGCAGCACAGTGGATTGCACTTGTTCTTCAGTGGTGTGGCCGGAAGGGAGCAGTGGTGGTGTCAGCCACCCCTCAAGACCCTTCATTAAAGAGCTAATTAATAAAGGCGTTAAAAGGAGGAAACATTGTCTCCTGCCCGTTTATTACACCACTGCTGGGTTTGAGTGCCACGGAAACCATGAGCAGTTCAACTGTCTTTGGAAACACTGGGGAGGACTGGGACATAATGGGGGACACTGGGAATGCTCTGGGAGACACTGGGACATACTTTGAGTGATACTGGGGGATACTGCAACAAACTGGGGACACTGGGAATACAGTGTGGAAGACTGGGGGACCCTGAGGCGAGCTATGGAAGACACTGGGGGGGACTGGAAGGGAATGGGAATAAACTCAGGTGTATTGGGAGGGACTGGGCTGTACTGGGAGGGCCTGGAGGGGCACTGGGATTGCACTGGGCTGTACTGGGGATGAACTGGGCTGTACTGGGGATGAATTGGGCTGTACTGGGAGCGACTGGAGGGGTTGAATGGGCTGTTCCCGCCTCCACCGCCTCCCATTTGCCGAGACTCCTGCCCATCACAGCCCGCAGCCAATCAGCGTCGGGAACCGTGGCCTCGGGGTGGTGCCTGGTGTCGGCGCCATCTTTTCTTTTTGCCTATAACTCCCGTCATGCCTGGTGCTCCACAGAGTCCTTGTATCCACCCCCATGTATCCCATAAGTGCCCCCCAGATTCTCCAGCATCCCTGTGTCCCCTCAGCGTCCGTTTGGAACCCCCGAGAAGCATCTCCGGATCCCCTGAATGGTCGCAACCCCATAGATGCCCATTATGGGCACTTCAGGGAATTAATTTCCTTTCATTCCCCGCAGCCTCAAAGCCCCTCATAACACAGTTCCACGCCTAAAACTCCTGCCATGCCCCGCGCCCCAAAGAGCCTGGTTAGAGCTCCCCAAGTCCCCCCAAGTGCTCCCGAACCGTATACGTTCCCTCCAACCTCAAGTCAGGGCTCGGACACAAAAATGTCCCCCAGGTGCCTTCCCAGACCCCAAACACCCCGTTCAAGCACCTTCTGGGACTACAGCTCCCAGCATGCTCCGCGGCGCACTTGGAGCTCTATTCCAGTCATGACTTCATCTTCCGTCCTGCCCCGTGCCCCACCGAGAGTCATTGGAGCTGCGCCTCAAATTCCCGTGATGCTCTGCGGCCCCGTTAAACAGTGTTATACCCGCGCCTACAACTCCCATCATCCCCTATGCCCCAGAGAGTCCCCTCAGCTCTCCCCAAGTGCCCACCCGGATGCCAAAGGGCCCCCAGATTCCCCTCCCTGACCTCCAAGTGCCCGCCTGGACCCCCCAAGTGATCCCCTGGACCTCAAATTGTCCGACAGAATCCTTAAGTGCCCCTCCAAGTGCCAACCTGGCTCCTCCAAGTGTCCTCCAGACCCTCAAATTCTCTCCAAATTCCCTTCCCAGATCCCAAACTGCCCCAAATGTGCCCCAGAAATGTCTCCATGGACGCCCAAGTGACCCCTTTTACCCTGTCTGAGAAAATGCTAAAAAAGATGACAAAAGGACTAAAAATAGAGCAAATCAGCATGAAGAGGAAGAAATCAATACCAACAGCAATCAATGAATTCATGAAGGGAATTGTGTAACTGAGATCCAATGACCAATAATTTTTTTGGTTGCTAAAAATGTATCATTTTTTGTTTATTAATGTAAAAATTAGGTAATAATTGTAAATAGGTATGATTCGTGCTGACAAAATTGAAACAGTAATCAATATTTTAAGATAATTAAAAAATAGTATTAAAAGTACAATGCCAAGGAGGAGAGGGAGAAGGGGAGTTCCCCCCCTTCTCCTGCAGATGTTCAGTTAAGAGTAGACAAAAGGAAGGAGCTAAGATAAGACTAGCTAAATTTATCTGGGAGACAGGAGAATTTGGGGGAACTCCAGGAAAATTGTTAATTATATGAGATTAATTGCCTTAATGTTCAAACATGGTATTCGCTTATATAACACCAGCTTAATACACGTGTGTAATTAGAAAGGTTATTAAAAGGACAGGCGAGGAAGATGAGAAGCCTTACACAGATGACCATCAAAGCTGGGGAGACCCCCTAAAAGGGGATGGTGGAGCATGCGTAGTAAAGGCGGTGATGAGGGCAGTGATGTAGATTTTATGAATTGAAAATAGGAGGAGATGGGTGGTGACACACAGAATAAAAGGGGTAATTTGGGACATCTTGTTGGTACGTTAGGCAGGATTCCAAGTCCTGCTCCGTAGCCCATGGTCTATATTTGCTTATGCATTGTTATTGTTATTATTGGAACCAATGTATGATTTACTATTAGCAAAATTATTGTAAATTTTAAGCAGCTAAAATTAAAATTGCTGCAACATTTAATTTTGTTTGGGGGTTTTTTTTGGATTGGATAATTAGGCAACACATATACTTATAACATAAGGATATAATTTTTTATATCTTAGAAAAATATTATATTAATTTTTTAATTAATAATTTTCATTGTTAAAGAAAAATTAATACTTTAAAATTTATTTCAGATGTCAGTCCTTGAGGGGCGATGTCAGACATGGTTGGGGTGAGGAGCAGGTTGTCCAAACAAAGCCAACCTGCAAAGGGCTCATTCTTTTCCATGCCCAGACCTCCTGAGACATTCAGCATTAAGATCACTTGGAGAATGCTTCTGTCAGCTCTTCTAAAAACTGAAAATTAAAAAAATGTGCCCTTGATTAGACAAAAAAAGTCAGGTAGTGCACTTTGAAATTTTCCTCCTTAACAGAACTCCAAACTGAGCCTTCAGGGCTTGTGCAGCTGCTTGGAGTCAAAGACAATTGAAGGACGACAAAGAGCTCCTGAGGGCTTTCTGTATTTTAAGCTGCCCCACGGTGGATTTGGGACCTCATGGAAACAAGAGGCCCTTGTGAGCCAGCGGGGCTGTAACACCCCAGAACAGTGAAATAATGGGGGTAACCAAAGGTTCCTTTCGTCAAATTTGCTGCACAGGAGAAATGCCAACCGGATATACCCAGGATGAACAGATACACAAGATATGCTTAGTTGCAAGGGACCTCAAGGGTCATCATGTCCAACTCTTAAGTGAATGGCCCATAGAGGGATTGAACCCACAGCCTCAGTGATATTAGCACCATGCTTTAACCAACTGAGCTAAGAGGTCAAAAAGACACACAGCTTTAGTGGCAAAATACAGAAAATCAAGGAACTTTGCCAAAGTTTTTATTAAAACATCCAATTCAACATAAAATTCTTACCATAGCAGTAGCTTCATTTACTTAGCCCATTTGATCTGGAAACATGTACTGAATCACAGAATCACTGAATGACTCGGTTGGAAGAGACCTCCAAGATCATTGAGTCCAACCCAGCCCTAACACCTCAACTAAACCATCGCACCGAGTGCCACATCCAGTCTTTTTTTTTTAACACAGGCAGGGATGGTGATGCTACCACCTCCCCAAGGCAGACCATTCCAGTACTTTATCACCCTTTCCATAAAAAAATTCTCCTAATATCCAACCTTTATTTTCCTTTGCGCAGCCTAAGGCTGTGTCCTCTCGTTCTGTCAGTTGCTGCCTGGGCAGAGACCAACCCCTCCCTGACTACAGCCACCCTTCAGGAAGTTGTAGAGAGTGATAAGGTCACCTCTGAGTCTCCTTTTCTCCAGGCTAAACAACCGCAGCTCTCTCAGTCGTTCCTCACAGGAGTTGTGTTCCAAGACCCTCACCAGCCTCGTTGCCTCCTCTGGACACCTTCAAGCATTTCAATGTCCTTCCTAAACTGAGGGCCCAGAACTGGACACAGCACTCAAGGTGTGGCCTCACCAGTGCTGAGTACAGGAGAAGAATGACCTCCCTGCTCCTGCTGGCCGCACCATTCCTGATTCAGGCCAGGTGCCATTGGCCTTCCTGGCCACCTGGGCACACTGCTGGCCCATGTTCAGCTGGCTGCTGGCCAGAACTCCCAGGTCCCTTTGTGCCTGGGCACTGTCCAGCCACACCAACCCCAGCCTAGAGCACTGCAGGGGGTAATTGTGGCCAAAGTGCAGGACTCGACACTTGGACTTATTAAACTTCATCTTGTTAGACTCTGCCCACCCATTCCAACCATTCCAGATCTCTCTGCAGAGCCCTCCTCTCTTCCAACAGATTGACACACGCTCCCAGCTTAGTGTCGTCCGCAAATTTACCAGTGAAAGATTCAATACCCTCATCCATGTCATCAATAAAAATATTGAACAGAACTGGCCCCAGCACAGGCCCCTGACGGACACCACTCATAACTGGTGGCCAGCTGGATGCAGCACCATTCTGAACCACTCTCTGGGCCTGGCCATGCAGCCAGTTCTTAACCCAGCAAAGAGTGCTCCTGTCCAAGCCATGGGCTGCCAGCTTTTCCAGAACTGTGCTGTGGGAGACAGTGTCAAAGGCCTTGCTAAAGTCTAAATAGACAACATCTGCAGTCCTTCCTGCATCCACAAAAGGAGACAAGGTTGGTCAAACATGACCTACCTCTCCTAAACCCGTGCTGGCTGGGCCTGAGACCCTGGCCATTCTGTAGGTGCTGGGTGATGACACTCAATATAAACTGCTCCATTACCTTTACCGGGTACTGAGGTCAGGCTAACTGGCCTATAATTACCAGGATCCTCCTTCCCATCCCTCTTGTGAATGGGTGTCACACTGGCCAGTTTCCAGTCCTCTGGAACCTCACCAGTGAGCCAGGACTGTTGGTAAATGATGGAGAGTGGCTTTGCAAGCTCATCTGCCAGCTCCCTCATCACCCTGGGGTGGACCCATAGATTTACGAACATCCAAGCAGCTCAGCTGTTCTCTGACTGCCTCCTCCTGGATAACAGGGGGACCATTCTGCTCCCTGACACCATCAACGAACCAGGAGGGCAGTTGTCCTGAAGGCAAGTTGTCTTCCCACTGAAAACTGAGGCAAAGAAGGCTTTAAGCACTTCTGCCTTCTCATCTGCAGTTACTAAGTTCCCTCCCACATCCAATAGAGAGCAAAGGTTGGCCTTACCTTTCCTTTTAACATTAATGTATTTGAAGGAACATTTTTTATTATCCTTTACAGAAGTCACCATTTTAAGTTCAGACTGAGCTTTGGCCTCCCTAATTATTTTACTACATACTCTAGCAGCCCCCTTAAATACTTCTTGAGGGACCTGACCCTCCTTCCAAAGATGATACATCCTCTTTTACTTCCTGAGTTCATCCAAAACCTCCTTGCCTATCCAGGCTGGGCGTTTGCCTCATCGACTCCTCTTTCAGCACACAGGGACAGTCTGTTCCTCTGCCCTCAAAATCTCTGTTTTGAAGAACACCCAGATTTCCTGAACTCCTTTGTTTTTAAAGGGTGCTTCCCAAGGAGCTATCTGAATTAGTCTCCTATATAGGCCAAAGTCTGCCCTCTGGAAGTCCAATGTAAGAGTCTTATTGCTGTACCTCCTGATTTCACCAATTATCGAGAACTCTTTCATTTCATGATTGCTCTGCCCCAGTCATCCTCCAACCCCCACATCTCCGACCAGCCCATCTCTATTTGTGAACAACAGATCCAACCTAGTCCCTCTCCTGGTGGGCTCACCTACCAGCTGCGACAAAAAGTTATCATCCATGCACTCTAAAAATTTCCTGGACTGTCTCTTTTCTGCTGTATTAAGTTCCCAACAGATGTCTGGCAGGTGGAAGTCACCTACAAGAACAAGGGCTGGTGGTCCTGAAACATTCTCCAGCTGCTTATAGAATAAGCTGTCCACCTCTTCTTCCTGGTTGGGTGGATGATAACAAACTCCCAGTAGGATGTCAGCCTTGTTGGCCTTTCCCCTTAACTCTTACCTATAGGCATTCAACTCCATCTTCATTAGTTTCAATACCTATGGCATCAAAAGCCTTCTTAATATAAAGGGCCACCCCTCTCTCGGGTTTGGTTTTCTCACCCGAGATTCCGGCTGTTAAGAGTCCTTGGCCCTCTAAAAGCCCTGAGCCGTGTCGTGTGAAAAAGCAGAGTCTCCAAGGCCTTGTTTTCAGGTTTCTCGTGTTGTTTATTATTTGATATCTCAAAGTTTTCTCTGCACCCAGCCGAGGTCTGGACAGCAGCTGGGACACGAGGCGACTGCCCCGCGGTGAGGCGGTGCTCTACTCTTATACAGATAACTACGTGTCCATTATTTACTAATTTGTGCCAATGCCTAGTGCCTATACTAGAAAGGTCATTTGTACCTTAACCCAATCCCCTCAAACTACTTTGTGTCATCACTACCTCAGAAGATGGAGGACGAGGAAGAAGGAGAAGAGCTTAGGGCAACGCCCTAAATCCTCCATCTTGTCCCCCATTTAGCTCTATACTAAGAATCCTAAAACTACAAAATTTTTCACCCCGTGCTGTGCTAAGCTACTATTTTCACACCCTTGAGGTTTGCAATTCTTCTCTTAGTGTTGGAAGCTTTTCCCATGGACTAAAATCAAACTCGGTGTCTTTCTGGGCTGTGTGCCAAGGTCTCCAACCCCCCTGGACTGGCTTCACACCCCCCTGTCCAGGGTTCAAACTCTCTTCCTCAGGTCCCAGGTCACCCAAAGGGATACCCTGGACTCCGACACCCCTCCACCTCTTCTCCCTTTCCTGTCTCTTCTGAAGAGCTTGTAGCCATCGAGTGCAGTGCTCCAGCTGTGTGAGTCATCCCACCACATTTCTGTGATAGTGACCACATCACAGCTTTGCTCTTGCACCATGACCTCCAGATCTTCCTGTTTGTTACCCATGCTACGTGCATTGGTATAAATGCACTTCAGCTGGGCTGCTGATTTCACCCCTAAGTCAAGCTTAGCACCCTTGGGCCTGCTTCCAGGCAGCCCAGCTGCATCCCCTTCCCCCTTCAAACCTAGTTTAAAACCCTCTCAACGAGGTCTGCCAGTTCATGAGCTAAGAACCTTCTACCCTTAACAGAGACATGTATCCCATCTGGTTCCAACAGAGCAGGTGCTGTAAAAGTTGCCCCATGATCAAAGAATCTGAAATTTTGTCGATGACACCAACCCTTAAGCCACATGTTAAGGATGTGAGCTCTCCTATTTCTTCCATCATTTTTCTCCACCACCAAAGGAACTGAGCAGAACACTACCTGGTTCCCTGTCTTATCAACCATGTGACCCAATGCCCTAAAGTCCCTTTTAATTGCCTTGACACTCCTTTTTTTGATCTCATCACTGCCAGCCTGGAGTATCAGCAGTGGGTAATAATCAGAGGGCTGAACCAGCCCAGGAAGTCTTTCAGTGATATTTCATACCCATGCCCTAGGGAGGCAGCAGACTTCCCTGTGGGATGGGTCCAGGTCACATATGGGGCCCTCTGTTCCCTTCAGAAGGGAGTCACCTACTATGATTACCCTTCTTTTCTTCTTGATGTTAGAGGTGGAGATCTGTCTTACAGATGAATCCAAATTGGGAGGCTCACTGGGCAGATAATTTCCCTCTAAATCATCTAAATCATCTGGCTGGCTCTCTAGATCCAGGGCCTCATATCTATTCTGAAGTGGCACCTGGCAAGGGGATGGGGGTCAGGAGGAGTTTTTATTATTACCTCCCCAAGCAGGGACCCTTTTCCACTCCCCTTCATCTACCAGTGCCACGATTCGCCACTGCAAGCGGGGTTCGTGATGATTCGTTTTAAGGATCTCAGAGCGCAAAAGACACAGCAGGGGACAACTCAGTTTGCTCAATCACAAATGCACCTTTATTTAGTGCCAACAAATGCGATAGTGGGGAGAGAAATTAAGAATAGTAAGAAAGACAGAGAAAGAGGGGAAGGGGATTATAGCTACCAACGTGGAGGGACGAGTCCTCGAGGCTTAGAGATGCCTCTAGACGCGAAGTTCTCCAGTGGGGTGTACACAAAAGTGTGAGAGGGTCTCCAGAGCTTTTATAGGTTGTCAAGGCGGGAGCCAAAGCGAGGGGCACGGAGCCAAAGCAGGAACCACCTGTGTTGAGGTTGGGTGCTCAGGAACAAGCTGCAAACTGTACCTCTGGTACGGACAGACCGGTTGGGACAAGCAGCCTTGGCTCAGTCCACTGTGACCAGTTCCATTGTTCTTGCACTCCGTTCTCATGGAGATGCATACCAGTCCTCCGAGACTTGGCAAACATTCCAGCTCAGCCAGGCCAGGGGCTCCTTTCAGAGTCTGGGGTCTCAGTCCTCAATCATTGGAGACAGTCGTGAGGCATATCACATCCTTGGACAGACTCTGACAACCAGGTGCTCTTCTATTGCCTGGGAGTGGGAGGCACACGAGTCCTCTGAATCTTGATGGGCCTCCCTTAAAGATGGGAGGGCTGAACTCCACCAGTCTATTTCCCTTTCATTTTCCCTGATACTCCTTAATCATTCAACTTCCTCCCTAAGCTCGGCCACCAGTGAAAGGAGGTCATTCACTTGCCCACACCTCAGGCACGCCTCCTTCACATCATCCCCTGACATAACCGATAAGCTCAAACACTGTGGGCAGGAATGGGTCTGTACAGACACATCCTTTGTGGAGGGCTCCACTTGGTCACATACACTTGTACCAACCACAGTTTTCGACCGTGTTGAAACCATTACTAACAGAAATCCAAAGACCAACCAGCCAGTAGAAACACCTTGAAAAACACACAGCACTCCTTACCAGCAAGAGAACGAGCAACCCTGCCTGCTTGTCCTGCCTCTGCGAACTGCCGTGGCCATGCCCCAGAGACCTGCCATGCCTCTGTTTGCCACGCCTCTGTTGGCCACACCCCTGTTGGCCATGCCCCTGTTTGCCACGGCCCTGTTTGCCATGCCCTTGTTTTCCACGCCCCTGTTTACCACACCCCTGTTTGCCCGCTCCTGTTGGCCGCGCTCCCCAGAGACCTCCTATAATGGGCCACTCAGCAACTCAGGAAGCTCCACCCCTCACTCCTGAATGACTCACAACTCTGTAATCACACCCATTGTAATCCCAGTATGATCCCAGTCACTCCCAGTATTATCCCAGTCACAGTGTAATCGCAATTAGTCTCACTCAGTCCCAGTATGATACCAGTGCCCCCCAGTGTGATCCCAGTGACTCCCAGTCTCTCCCAGTATATCCCAGTCACCCACAGCTTATTCCCAGACACACCCAGTTCTTCCCAGTTGCTTTCAGCATGATTCCACTTGCTCACAGAGACTCCCAGTCAATCCCAGTAGGATTCCAGTCACCTTCACTGTGATCCCAGTCTCACCCAGCATGGACCCAGCTGATCCCACTGTGATCCCAGTATGATCCCATTTGCTGCCAGAATAGTTCCAGTTGTTCCCAGTTCCTCCCAGTATGATCCCAGTTGTCCCTAGAATAGTCCCAGTCCCACTCAGCATGGTCCTACTCATTCCCAGTTGCCTCTGGCATGGTCCCAGCTGTTCCCAGCGTGGTTCCATTCCCCCCAGTATGGTTACAGACACTCCCAGTAGATCCCAGTTATCCCAGTAAGGTTCTTGTTACCTCAGAATGATCCCAGTCTTTCCCAGTTACTCCCAGTTGCCCCCAGCATGATCCCAGTTTCTGGCAGTTGCCCAAAGTGTTGTCCAAGTTGCTCCCAGTATGATCCCAGTTTCCCCAGTTGTGTTCTCAGTCCCCTCAGCATGGTTCCAGTACCTTCCAGTTGATGCCAGTTGCTCCCAATGTGTCCACATTTTCCTCCCAACAGGGGCCCAGTAGCTCCCAGTAACCCCCAGTCAGGATCCACTCACACCTGCTGTAATCCCAGTGGCTCCCAGGGTAATCCCAACTGCACCCAGTCACCTCCGGTTTGGTTCCAGTGACTCCCAGAATGACCCCAGTCACTCCCAGAATGACCCCAGTCACTCCCAGATACTCCCAGTATGATTCCAGTCATGCCCAGAGTGACTCGCTGTCACTCCCAGTGTGGGCCCAGTTGCACCCAGTCACGTCCAGCATGGTTCCAGTCACAGCCAGCACCTTTCCAATATGATCCCAGTCTGGTTGCAGTAGGATCCCAGTATGACCCCAGCATGGGCACAGTTGCTCCCATTATCATCCAGCAAAGTTCCAGTTGCTCCCATTTACACCCACTGTGGTGTCAGTCTCTCCCAGTGTATCCCAGTTGCTCCCAGCATGTTCCCACTCACTGTCAGATCATCATCCCCCATCCCACAGGTTACCAGGGAGAGGGAACTGGGCCCAGGTATCCTGGGGGATCCCTGGTTTGGGTTTTTTTGAGGGGAGGGGATGTTTGGAGAATGAAGAACTCCAAAGCTGAGTGGAAAATGCCCCTTGGGGGGACATTGGGGGCTCCCAGTAGCGGCTGCTGGCAGAGGCAGCCTGGAGGAGCAGAGCCCTGTGTCCCCCAGGAGCCCAAAGTGGGGAGCCCAGAGAGGGGGGAGCTCTGCGATTGGCGGGACCCTCAACAGCCTGGAGAGGGGCAGGGGAGACTCCTTGGACCCCCTGCATCCCAAAGCAGAAAATAAGGGGAGAAGGGACCCCAGGACCCCAAAATCCCCCAGCACACCTGAGTGGGGAGGTGGAAAAGGAGGGAACTTTTCAAATTCCTGGGACTCCCAGCAGCCTCGGGAGGGCAGAGACCGAGTAGACGGGGGACCCCCAGTAAAAGTGTGACCCCCAGGAGCTGGGACAGGGGGGAATCCTCAAACACCAAAGGGGAGAGACCAGAGACAGGGAAATCCTGGGAGGCATTTTCAGGGTTGAGTGTTGGTGTTTGGGAGTCTTTTATGGACTCCAGAGGCCTGGTGACTTCTAGAGATGGACTTGGGCAGAGGGACCTTAAGGCTCAACGTGCTCATGGCTCGTTTTTCCCCAAACCAGGATTTCTCATTCCCTAACCTTTGGCTGGATGGGGGAGGAGGCTGCTAGGAAGAGGAAGATGACCCGGGACAGGCAGGCAGATGAGGAAGAAGTCAGTGCCCCTTTCCCCCTCTCTCCTGCTCCATCTCCCAGCCCAGCATGGCCTCCGGCTGCAGGACAACCCCACTGCTGACACCATCCTGCCAGGGATGCTCTTTGGGGTCTCCTTCCCCATCCCTGTGGCATGGAGGCAAATCCCGTCCTCGCCTTGTCCTTCCTCCCCCAGACAAGGAGCTGAGGATGGAGACCAGGGAGGACAAATCCCCATGGCAGAACCTCATGGAAGAGGCTGTAGTGAACGGCTCCATGGTGCAGGAATCCAGCAGGGAGGAAAAGCCTCAGACATCCTGCAGGAGAAGAGGCTCCAAACCCATCCCAGGGTGCTCTGAGGAGGAAAGACCCATCCTGTGCCAGGAAGGCAGACAGAGATCAAGCCAGGGCTCTGAGCGGGTGGTCCATGAGCAGCCCCACAAGTGCTTGGAGTGTGGGAAGAGCTTCGGCCGGAGGAGCACCCTGATCCGCAACCAGCAGATACACACTGGGGAGAGGCCCTACGAGTGTTCTGAGTGTGGGAAGGGGTTTCAGACCAGCTCCAGTCTCCTCAGGCACCAGCAGATTCACACAGAGGAGAGGCCCTTTCACTGCCCCGACTGCAGGAAGGGCTTCAAGTACAGCTCCACCCTCGTCAGGCACCGGCACATCCACACTGGGGAGAGGCCCTACGAGTGTGGGTAATGTGGGATGAGCTTCAGCCAGTGCTCCCACTTGATCCGCCACCCTGGAACATCCACACTGAGGAAAGGCCATAAAAGTGTG
Source organism: Trochalopteron elliotii (assembly GCA_024734555.1). Lineage (NCBI taxonomy): Eukaryota > Metazoa > Chordata > Aves > Passeriformes > Leiothrichidae > Trochalopteron > Trochalopteron elliotii. The sequence goes on along the minus strand of JANPWX010019385.1, from coordinate 13,681 downwards.
GGGAATGTGGGAAGGGCTTCAGCCAGAGGTCCAAACTGATCACCCGCCAAATGATCCACACAGGGGAGAGGCCCTACAAGTGTCCCCAGTGTGGGAACAGGTTTCAGACCAGCTCCACTCTCCTCGTGCACCAGCAGATTCACAGAGAGGAGAGGCCCTTCTGCTGCCCTGACTGCAGGAAGGGCTTCAAGTACAGCTCCACCCTCATCACCCACCAGCCCATCCACACTGAGGTGAGGCCCTACGAATGTCCTCAGTGTGGGATGAGCTTCACCCAGAGCTCCAACTTGACCCAACACCAACGGAGGCCCCGGTAAGGGAAGCCCTGTGAGTGCCCCAACTGTGGGAAGAGCTTCCTGCATTGCTCCAATTCCATCCCCCATCAAAGGACCCACATTGGGCAGAGCCCTGGATCCCCACAGGCACCTGGATGAATGCAGGGGCATGAGCATCTACCAAGACACTGATCGACATTGTAAATTAATTGGGAAGAGCTGATTTTTTTTTAATTTACAGCCAAAAAAATCTGTTCTGCTCAGTTGTATCTTCTGAAGCTAAGTAGGATGATCTTGGAGATCTTTTTTGTACCTGAATAATTTCCATGGTTTTGCTATCAAAAAACCTTAAATTGGATTAAAAATAAAGAAATTAAGCAAAGAGGTCTAAAGCTGAATCATTTTACAGGGGTTTGAGTGTGAATTTGTGGTTCCAGGGAATATTCTGGAGGATTTAGGTGTTCTGGGACCACTCAAGCCAAGGAACATGGCCATGATCTCATAGTTGTTGCAGCAGAACATGTCCACCTGAGCCCCTCTGTTCTCCAGGAATTCTGGTTGTCTGTCCCAGTCTCTGGCCTGTGTTTCCCCATCCAGGGTGTCCCCACAAAGTGCCCAAATCGCTGCTGAAGTGCTTGAGCTGCTCCTGGCTGTGGATATTCCTGTCCACCAACCTCTCCTGGTCAGTGCCAGGGAGGGCTGGGAGGGGCTTTAGACACTCCTGGGGGGACTGAGAGAGGCTTTTGTGGCTCTTGGGGGGATTTGTGGTGCTAGGAGAGGGCTTGGGGGCCTTTTGAGGTTGTTATGAAGGAGTTTTGGGGTCATGGCGAGGCTGCGTGTCTTGGAGAGAATTTGGGTGGGTCTTGGGGGAGATAGGAAGGGGGTTTTGTGGTTTTTGGGACCATTTCTGTTGCAAGGAGTTATTGGGCAGGACCTGTGAGGTGGTTTGTGGGGTATGAAAGTGGCTGTGTGTCTGGGAGGGGATTTTGGGGCAGTTGTGAGTCCCCCGGACACCCAAAACTGAAACCAGATCTTGTCCCAAAAACTGGGATCATGCTGGGGGGAACCAAGAGCAGGCTGAGGGCAGTTTGGACCGTGTTGGGGGCAACTGGGATATACTGGGAGCAAGTGGAACTGCCCTGAGGGTGACTCCAAGTGGCTGTGGGCAACTGGAATTGGTTGTTACCAGTTACTTCCAATGCTGGAAGTAACTAGGGGGAAGTGGGAGTGACTGGGAGCATGCTGGAGGCAACTGGGATGTACTGAGAGAGCCTGGGGTCACTGGGACTGTATTGGGAGTGACTGGAACCATGGCAATGGCCTGGGCTGGGTGCTGTGGGGCCTCAGGGTGCACAGGGAGCACTGTGACCCTGCGGGGCCTGCTGGAACCAAGGGGACATTGTGACACTTGGGGCCCACCCTGCCCGTGGCATGTTCCAGGAGCCCCGGGGTGCCCAGGGCAGCAGAGCAGAGCCCCTGGCTCAGGGGCTGTTTCTTCAGAGCTGGAGCCAAGGAAAGATGGAAGTGGCCCCTTAAAGAAACCCTCAAGTTTCATGCAGTGGCTTTCATTTATTCCCTGGAAGTTTTCCATTGGAATTCCATCCCTCTGGAAGAGACACACACAAACCAAAGCCCCTCCTGACACCCCTCTCTGGCCCTCTGGGCACAGGGCAGCTGCTCTCAGCTGGCAGCAGGGCTCTGTGCACTCCCACAAGCTCCACTCCTGGGGAACTGGCACCATGCAGGAGCTGCCCCAGACCCCACAGCCCAGGAACGCTGCCCCTGACCCAAAACACCCACCCAACCTGACAGATCCATCCATGGCCAGGAGGATGCTGGAGCCTTTGACCTCCTTGGGGGTGACCTGGCTGGAATGAAGAAAATCCAGGGCCTGCAGGCTCTGATAGAGGACAAAGGAAGAAGAGGGTCAAAATGAAAGACCTGAATTCATCCCACACAGAAAGGCAATGGCTCCAAGAGATTTCCTGTCTTGGGGAATGGTGAGTAGAACAGAACATGGTATGGCCAAGAGGAAGAGCTGCTGCTCCAACACCATTAGAGGAGCATCTTTCTAAGTGAAGGCAGATTAGGGTGTTTTTGTTCTTATCACCTGTTTACCAGGACCAGAGTGTCCATGACATGGGAAGCACCAGAGAGATCCCTCACCACCCAGCTGACAGCTGCCATGTCTCCTTCAGCCACAACATCCTCTAAAGTGCCTCTGTCCACATATTCCATAACCAGCCACAGTTCCTCAAGGACAAGGTAGCTCAAAGAAGAAAAGAGTGGCCTGGAGATCAATGTGCACAGCTAAATCATCTCATGGAAAAGACTCCAGCTGAGTCTTGTTCCCAGGTTACTTGTAAATGGAAACAGAATCAAATGGAGAGACATTCCTTTGAGGCCAAACAGTCCTTGGAATCTGCACAGTCTGAATGAGAAAGGCACATTCCTGAAAAAGGAGATGTCTTAAGATGGCAAGCAAGGGAGAAAGGCAGTTTAGCAGCAGCAGAGATGAATCTGGCAGCAGGACACAGCCCATCAGCTGGTTCACCATCCCAACTCATCAATGCCACCAGGAATTCCAGGAGCAAGGCAAGGCAACTTTCACAGTTCTCCATGGGAGGGAGTGAGGGGCAGGCAAGGGAGGGCAAGGAAAGGTCAGGGAGGGGCAGGCAAGGCAAGGGAGGGGGAGGCAGGGCAAGGAAAGGTCAGAGAGGGGCAGGCAGGGCCAGGCAGAGCAGTCAAGGCAAGGGAGGAGTAGGCAAGGCAAGGCAAGGCAAGGCAAGGCAAGGCAAGGCAAGGCAAGGCAAGGCAAGGCAAGGCAAGGGAGGTGTGTACAAGGCATGACAAGGCAGGGTTATGCCAGGCAAGGCAAGGGAGAGGAAGGCAAGGCCAGGCCAGGTCTGGGTAGAGCAGGCAAGGGGAGGAAGGGGTAGGCAAGACAAGGAAGTCATTGGGGGCAAAGAAAGGGAGGGTCTGAAAGGGAAGAGAAGTGAGAGGTAGGCAAGGCAAGGCAGGAGAGGGGAAGGGATAAGCAAGGCAAGGGTTGGGTCTGCAAGGCGAGGTAAGGGGGAGGGAGGCAGTGAAAGGCAAGGCTGATATTGGGACCCCTCTGGGTTTGGCTCCTCCAGAGCACACAGTGGTCAGACCCTGGGCTGAGGGAAGGTGTCCCATGTAAACCCAGCACAGGCATTGCTCTTTGAAGAGGGCATTCTGCAGGGAGAAAGGAGAAGAAGAGACTTTCCTGAGATTCCCCCTCCTCCTTCAGCAGCCATGACCCATCAATCAGTACCAGAGTTCATATGATCACTGACATGCCAGGGAGCACATGGCACTCAAAACTGAACCCTGCCAGAGCCCAGCCCTGCCTGCCCTTTTTGAGGGTGTGTGGGAATGGAATTTCAGCAGGAGTTGACCCACAATGATACTTTGCCACTTGTGGTATCCTCACAGCCTTAGAAGTTGTGTGAGATCTGTGTCCCAGCACCTGCTCACCCTTCAAATGCACACACGTGCCTGGGGACAATTCAGGTTCCCAGCAGTGGTGGCTGCTTCCCTTTGAAACAGGAGCTGTTGCCTTTTCCTGTGCTCTTACCTCCCTTCTACCTATTAGAAAGTGGGTGAGTAAAGGAAATGACCCTGGAGGAAGGGGACCAGAATCCTGGAAAAGAATGAAACACATCTGAATTACAAACAAAATCTATTTTATTCATTTATTTAGTACTAATCTATTCTTACAAACAAAAACATGTTTCTGAGCTGAAGCTGCTCACACCCTGGAAAGATTTTTTGGTTGCTTTATCATTTAAAGGGTATCCCCAGCCTGTGGAGCAGCCCAGCTCTCTGCCCCTCTGCCCACAGGGCTGCAGCACTCCCAGCTCCCCCAGGAGCCACAGGAGGGCTGGCAGAAGGGCAGGCGTCCTCAGAAGTGACAGCAGCACTGCCCTGTTCTCCCTGCTCTGCTCCTGCAGAGGCTCGGGATGGCCAAATCCCCCCAGGCTGTGCATTCCACAGCACGGCCACCATTCCCCTCGGGAGCAGCCCACACCCAGTTTGGCTCAGGATGGGCTGATGAGTCCTGTCCCAGGAAGAGGCACCCAGGGCCAGGCTGCTGCCACTCCTTGCTCTAAGTGCCTCCTTCCAGCCGGGCTCTGGGGCTGCTGAGGCTGCTCTGGGCTCTGCCAGGGCTCTGCTGGGGCTCAGCTCTCGGCCACGCTGGGCCCGCTGCCCATCGCATTGCTCCGGGCACCTGAATCACACTGGGGAAGAAGGGAAAGTGCAAGGGAGTTGAGGTTTAATGCAGTTTTTATTCAAAAAAATCCTAACTAGTGCAACAGAAAGCCATCCTCAAGTGCTGCATCTCCTCTGCACCCACGTGTCCTGTCTCCTCCATGACAGCTCTTGCTCTCCAGTTGCTCCTCGCAGGCCATGAGGAGCCAGCAAAGACCCTGTGCAGGCACCATGGACAGGTTTTAAATGTTAAGTTCAATTTTGCTTCAAATAGGTAATTTGGTAGTAGAATTAACCTTTCCTCAAAAAATAATCCCTGATTGCCCATTTTAAAAACACCCACTTAGCGTGAATTTGCCTTATCTTGTACGTGTTATATTTATGTGAAAAACATATTGAAGACAAAAACACATTTACTATTTTTATGTCTTTCAGCTTTCATAAGGAAATCTGGTTGGCTTTGTTTTGTTCCTAACCACAGCCTTCAGACTCATTACTTGCAGTCTAATTGAATCTGTATTTCATGGCATAGAATAGAAGACTCTAACACAGAGAATGAAGGGTAACACTTTAAAATTCATCTTCTTTGGATTATGACTTGTGGTCCTTATAAAAACCCTTCCAAGGACAGGGTTTTCAAGCTGGAGGATGAAGGACAGTGAGTTTCTCTGGATAATGCTGTAGCCCCATCTCACCAGATGCAGAAACGGGCCAGAATGCAGCATTTTGAGTGTGAATTTGGGGTCCTGGCCTTGCCCCAAAGGAGAGACAGGATGTTCCCTGCAGTGTTTGCATGGAGCAGACAGAACAGGTGGGGAAGTGTTTGCAGGGCCCCTAGGAGGGAATCTTGGGGTTCCTGTCAGCAGGATCCTTGTGTAACTTCAGGCTGGGCTGGGCAGCACTTCCATCTGCAGCTTCCATGTGCTGCTGCAGCAGCTGCTGCTGGGGACCCTGAGGGAAGAGGCCCTGGGAGGGATGGAAATGCTGCATGGACAGCACCAGCCAGGGCCAGGAATGAGCTTTGCCTTCCTGGCTGGTGTAATGAGGCTCCTTTAGTGCAAGAGGAGGCAAAGATAAGGTCAAGTTCAAGAGTCCAAGGAAAAATGTAGGAAATTGGAAGCCTCTCAAAATGCCACACACATTCATCTGTTAGCTCTCCAGTGTCAGTCCTTGTGAAAGGCCTTTCCAGTTTTCCTTTGGATTCCAGGACCCACAAGCCAAGGATCAGCAAGGTGTGTCTGCACACTGAGCTGTACCAGCTTGCCATGGTGCCAGGGCTGGCCGGGGCCAGCTGAGACTGACACTGTGACAGGAAGGGCTTCAAGCACGACTCCACCCTCGTCACCCACCGGCACATCCACACTGGGGAGAGGCCCCACGAGTGTGGGGAATGTGGGATGAGCTTCAGCCACAGCTCCCACCTGATCTGCCACCAAAGCATCCAAACCAGGAAATGGCCCAACAAGTGTCAGCAATGTGGGAAGAGCTTGTCCAGGAGCTCTCCCTTGACCAGACACCAATGGAGCCACTGGTAAGGGAAGCCTTGGGAGTGCCCCAAGTGCAGGAAGAGCTTCCTGCACTGCTCCAACGTCAACCCGCTTCAGAGGACCCACATGACGATTCCCATCTGCAGAGGGCCTGTGTGCCTGGCACTCTCATCATGCAGGAAAACCATGGCCAGGGTGTTGGGATGGTTTTGTTTTAAGAACCTGGTACTGGAAACCAGCAACCCCCAAATTACTGATCTCATTGTGAAGTTTTACTGGGTGGCCTTGCACAAGTTTCTCAGTTTCCTTGGGACACTCCTATCCCAGCTGGCTGCAGGAGGATGTTGTTGTCATCTGCATTAACAGCAGAGTGTGGAATACAACGATTACCTGGAGCTGTAAATGCAGTGTGGATAAAATACACACACAGATTGAATAATCAGCCTTGGATTATTATTGTCAGGAAGGGTCTGGTCTGCAGGCTTTTTGATTTTAACAAGATGTACTGACACTGTAACATGACCCTTGCTGTAAGGACTGCAGATTGTTATAGCTGAAAACGTACACACTTCATAAACAGCTCCAATAGAGAGAACTGTAGGATCAAAGAAGCATTTGGACTGAAAAAGCCCTCCCAGACCACCCAGTCCGACCACTCCCCCAGCACTGTCAAGGCCACCACCAGCCTCTGTCTCCAAGTGTCACATCCATGTGGCTTTTAAATCCCTCCATATGGGAAAATAATTCATATAGCTCTCTAAAAATATATATTGTAATGTTCTTCATAGCATTTCACATTAAACTCGATTGCAGTTTAAAAATAAAGAACAGTACAGCACCAGTATTCCCATATCTGTGGAGTAAATCCATTAAACCTGCTGATGTTATCCAGGGCTAACAATGACCGAAATCTGCCTCCTCAATTTAGGACAAAAATGTTCAGTGAGAGCAAAGCACTGGGTGACACAGACTTAAAGCAGTGCAATGTTTCTTACCTGGTAAATCTATCCTTATTCCACTACAACAGATTTTTTTTTTTCATTAAAACCTTTGCCTCAAGATCTGACCTGGGGGCCAGCTGTGCTAGTCCATGGCTACCACCAGGATGACATTCCTTTTTTTCTGTGTGGAATTCACACTGCTCCCTAAACCACAGCAGCTGCTGCTGCCCCAACCTACCACAACCTTTCCACAGGTTGTTCCATCACTGCTTTTCCTCCTTCTCTTTTCCCAACACTTATGTGCCAGAAACAAATCCACTTCCTATTTTTATCCAGTTTGCTTTCACTAATGAAATCAATGCCTGGTGCTCAGGGAATTCAGAACAAATGCAATTGCAAGAGTTAAGGCGGATAACTGTGTTAAAAGGATGATTTCACTGTCACCAGACACTGGGAGAACCCGCCTGGCAGCACAGAAACCCTCAGCAAATTCTGTGCCCAGCAAAGTTGGGTCTCCAACTCAAGATCCAAAGTCTCTGTCAAACTTGTTTCTCCTACAATCTTTTGTGTAGCAATAGAGGAATAAATCCTGCAAACAGGATGATGTATAAACACTGACTCCATGCTGTATTGACTACTTTCACTTTGTGATTCAAAGTGTTTACCTTGGACTTGAGTGTTCCCAAACCTGCTGCCTTCACTGTTTGATATTTCATACTGACTTTTAGACCCTCTATTGGCTCAGAAATTCTTATTCCTTTGAAGTCAACTCCAGCAGTTCCCAACCTCCGTTTGGCTTCTTTGCATTTCTTCTCAGAAGGTTTATTAAGGAAGAAGAAGGGCAGGTAAAAGAAGGGTGGGTAAAGCTCAGGGCATGTTACTCTGCTGCCTCTTAGGTGGCATAAAAAAGGTGCTATTTGGGAATTCAGTCAGCAGGGAGATAAACACTGTCATCATGAAACATCAAATAAAACATGAAAACCCGCAGAGACATTCATGAGGAAAAGATGCACCATGTTTGCAGACAAATCACTGATAGACCGCTCAGCACACTCTTAAAAATAGAAGATTCATCTGTTTGCAGCTGGAGCTTTGGCATCTAAACTAGAAACAGGAGGATCAGAAACATCAGCCAGCCACAACAATGACAACCTTTAACACGCAACCTCAGAAACAGCAGCAATTACAACTGTTAACACATGAACTTCAGAAACATCAACAATTACAACTGTTAACCCCTGGAAACGTTTATTTACTTATAACAGGATGAACCACCATGACAAGGACCCCCAACATTTCAGAGAAACACAAAATTCTGCTTTTTGCATGGCACACATCAGTCAATCCAGAGAGCTGGCAGCTTTTCCATCACACTGCCAGCTCCCAACACCTACCAATAAAAAAAATAAATCAGTATCTTGTGGCAGGTGCTGACCCCAGTACCACGAGTCACAAGGGAAGAATAATCTCTCATGCCAATCTTTTTCCTTCTGATGAAAACCAGGAAAGGATAAAAAATTTACAAAACAAAAGAGAACAACTTATTAATGCCCAACACAAGATGTCTTGAATTAAAAGCACCTTTAATAATTTTACCTCTACCTAACTGTAGAAAATGTAGTGCAAAATGGCAACATGAAAAGAGAGAAATACAAGTTGTTGTATTATTCCACATTGCTGGAGCTAATATTCTACCCTTTAAAAGCTTTTAAAGAAGTTCTCAGCCAAATAGACAATTACTTTTCTGTATCAGATCCTTACTGACAAAAACTACAAGACATAACACGCAACCCACAAAAAGTCACCAATTAGTGTTTTCAGATCTGAAATATTTCCCTGCTTTAATCAAAATAACAGTTTATCTGCATTTACTGCTTTAATAATGTTATGCAATTTCTGTATTTCTACTTCAATTAGATCAGAGAAGAGATCTGTGTACTTTTCCCTTAGGATTCTTACAAGCTGATTGAAGTAATCAATCATCCACAAACAGAAACAGGAGATCTGTTCAAGCACTGTTCAGTCTAACATCAGACTTCTCTTTTTGTCTTTAGGAAGCAAATTTACGATGAAATCTGCCTACAAACTTCAGCATGTCCTCCACATCTTTGTAGGCAGCCATTTCCTCCACAGACAGCAGCTGAAAGCCACTCAGTCTGAAAGGTGCCTTGTGCTGCACAGAACTCAGCATCTTCAGTGACATCCTGACTGACTCACTCAGGGTGGAACAAACAGGGAAAATCCTGGCAGTCCACAGCCCCAGCCCTGTGTCCTCACTGGAGAAGAGCTGCTGAGGCCTCAATGCCCCAGAGGTGGAGGCATTCTGGTAAAGTGGCTCCAAAGAAGCGGAGGGAGTGCAAAGCGATGTCACGCTCCTTTTCAGGTCGTTGCCCACCCCAACCACCATGATGACATACCCGACCCCAGCAGAGACTCTCACACTCACGGAGCTCAGCAGGCAGTCTGAGGGGATGGCCACACTGAAATTGATGCAGCACCCGCTGACAATGCTGCCTTTGCCCACAGAGACCTGGGGCCCAGTCCTGGAGCACTCGAGGACAGAGCCCGGCCCCAGCACACAGCTGGGCTCCAGGACGCTCTGCATGATGCTCAGCCCTCCCACGGCCTTGGCTGTGTCAGGGAGGATGCTGAAAGCCACAGGCTGCAGGGCAAGCTCAAAGCTCAGTTTGCTCTCAGCACTAAAATGAAACAGATACTCCTGAGTGGTCCCGATGTGGTAGAACTGGGAGTTGTTGAGGACTATGACATTTAGGGGGGTGCCCTGCAGGAGGGAGTACAGCTGCTGCTGAACCCCCACCAACTCTGAGCCCCCCCTGGAGACATTGCTGGTGTTTTTGGTGTAATCTGGAGTGGCTCCAGGCCCCAGGGCCTGCAGAAAGTCCCCATAGGCATCTATTTCACAGCACAGAGTGCCCAGCTGCTTGTAGAAGGCATGAGCTGCCTGGCAGTGCTGTGGTAGAAGACGCTGTCCGTGTACACACACTCTGTGCCCGAGTCCCCGTGGCTCCCAGGGGAGAGGAGCTGAGGGCAGCGCTCCCTCACACACACTTCCCCACTCTGCCACATGCTCTGCACGTTGGGCTTGTGCAGGAAACGATGGCATAAGCCACATTCCATCCCTCCTTGCCCTGAGAAGCTGGAGGGATCCAACACAAACACCCCATGCGCCGTCCCCACGGATAACTCTGGGGGGTGAGCCAGGGCAGTGAAGCTGGGTTTATCAAAGGGGATGGTTTCTGTGGGCCCAGTGCTGTACAGCTCCATGTCATCCCAGCAGGTGAGCAGCACTCCTGGCTGCATGTGCTGGGGGAAGTCCATGTACAGGGCCAGTTTCAGCTCCAGCATCTGCAGCACGGGATCCCCCAGGGGCAGCGCCATGAACATCTTGCCCAGGGCACTGGCATGTGGCAAATGTTGGCTGTAACCCCCTGGAAAAGGCTACGAGTCACACAGAGACGCTGCAAGGGAGCAGAAAACTAAACCCAGGCAGATATTTCACACCAAGGCATTAAAAACCTCAGTCCCAAAGCAGATCTGACCTCATGTCCAAAGCCCAGCCTGCCTTATACAGCTGATATTAAAACTGTGAGTGATTTTGTTACCTTTCTGTTTCAGCAAAAAATACCTGCTCTTTGCCTGGAGACCCCCCACATTCCTGATGGGAACCTTAAGCCAGAGAAGAGTCCAAAACCCAGCCTGTCTTATACAGCTGATATAAAAACTGTGATTGATTTTGTTACCTTTCTCTTTCAGAGCTATCTGTCCCTGAAGTGACAAAAGCAAACAATACCTGCTTTTTGCCTGGAGGAGAACCCACCCATTCCTGACGGGAACTTTAAGCCAGAGAAGAGTCAAAAAGGCAGAGGTTTGGTCACAACACTTGTTATCACTTACTTTCTTTCTCCACTGCAGAACTGATGTTCTCCCACATCTGGAAGCGGCCTGACTCAGTGGATAAGAAGGCAAGTATTCAGCCTGTCCATGAGGAGCCCAAGGTCCCCTGAGGGAGGGCTGTGCTCCTTAAATGGATGTTTCAAGGCAGAAACTTAAATCCCACCTGTGAATCATATCTTTCTCACTGACTGAGCAACTTCAGTGCTGAGGAGAAATGACGGTAACATCCTGCAAAGCACCAACTTAAATTCAAATGATCAGACACGTAGGTTGCTTTTCTCAAGGAACTGTATTTTGGAACTCCAGCTCCTCTGCCATTTTATTCTTTTAAGGCAGAAAAAAGGTATTATTTTAGAGCAAAATAAATAACACTGAATTTACCAGAATGGATTAGCAGCACAGTGAAGGAAGCCCACTGATCACCATACTGCCCTTCCAAGCACCACAGAGTGTGAAGAGTTGATCCACCATTTCCTAAAGAAAAAGGATTTTAGTACATGTGAGAAGAGCTCCAGTAACTCCTGCTCTGCCAGGTGAGGTGTGCTGCTGCCCAGCCAGAGACATGGGACAGTCCTTCTACCGTATTGTGGTTGATAAGATCACACACAGCCCCTCTGGAAATCTGTGCTCTCTGAGGGGGTGGCACCCTGAGCAGAGAGCTCCAGGGAAAACTGTGATTTCCCCTCCCAGTCACCTCTGCACAGCCCCACCATTTGAAGCATTTAATCAATTAAACAGGCCATAATTCAGCCACAAAAACCAGCTCCTGTAAGAAACAAGTCCCATAAAAGCCTACTAATGGATTCAAGGCAGTGTTCAGAAGTACTTCTGACTTTTACAGTGTGGAAATAAGGAAGATTTGGGATCTGAGGAAATGGTTTGGGATCTTTTAGATGCTCCTACAGCTTAAAACTGCCAGATTCCTGAGAATTAGCCTCTGCGTATTACTCTACACTGCAGATAATATTGCAATTACTCACTTTGTACATCAAAGCAAAAAGGAACTAAGAATTACAAGATGGTTTTATGAGCAGTGAGACCAGTTTTACATCACCATCGGGTAGCATACTAAAACACAACCAAACTGCTTAAATAACCAGCTCAAGGCAAGAATGAGCACGGTAAGAATATAATAAGAATATATCTCAAGGTAAGAATATAACACAGGAGTCAGTGCTGTCCCATAGCCACAGGACACGCTCTGAGGGCAGGTACATCTCGTTCACCCCGGCTCCCCGTGGGCTCCCACTCCCTCTGTCCCCGCACCGATCCCCGCCCGCTGTCCCCGCTGTCCCCGCACCGATCCCGATCTCCGCCCGCTGTCCGGGAGCGGCCCCGCCGGACTCTGCCGGGCACCAGGAGCTGCTCTGCCCGGGGGCGGCCCCGGCCCCGACCGGTTCCGGGTGATTTATTGAAAATAAGGATATTGATCTAATACCGATATCCAGCTATGACGGACAAAGACTCTCTAACAGGTTAAAGTTAGAAAGTGTATGTTTATTACGACCCCGGGCAGCGTGTGGGATAGCTCCCAAATACACACGTGCAATTTACAGATGATCACAGGGTCTTTTTATGTACAGGAGTATTGAATACCCAAAACACAAATGCATATTCATAACTCTGGTACATCCCATTCCCCGCTCCGTATGGTAATTAGCCAAAAAGCCATTAAGCATGCGTAGTTTGTTCTTTGAAATGGGTCGGTGGTCCTTTTTATGGGGTGGGGTCTCAAAATGATGAAGTAAGATGGGTCTTCCTCGCTTTGACTTTTTAACCTTTTAGTGTTACGTGACAACTGAATCCTGTTTTTCCAGGACTGTTTGATTTATGATTGTATTGTATTCTTGGAGTCTATTGATTAGTCAGAATACATAAACAGGCCTCATGATTTATCAGTTCCTTAAATCCAGCTTCTGTTAGTAGAGGGAAGTTTGTCTATCTTACCTCAGCAATATCTAGTTTAACTAAAGTCTTTAATTCTTAAAACTTAATGTCTCGGGAAGATCCCAAATTTAGGAGGGAAAAATCCCAATTTCGTGGGGATTTAGGGAGGGAAACTCGAAATTTTGGGTGGAACCCCAAATTTCTGGGATTTTGGGGAGGAAATCCAAAATTTTTTTGGGAAAAACCTGAATATGGGGAGGTTTGGGGGAGTCTTGAGAAGTTAAAGGGGATTTTGGGGGGAAATTTGGGGGGTTTGGAGGGAATTTGAGGAGGGGTCCCCAAAATTTGGGAGGGTTTGGGGGGAAATTTTGAGGGAATTTTGGGGAAATTTGGGGGTCCTGGAGGGATTTTGGGGGCGTCTCATAAAAATCAGGGTGGGGTTGGGGAAATTTTGAGGGAGTTTTGGGAGAATCAATGAAAATTTTGTGAGGATAAAAAGGTCCTGGAAAAGGAGGTTGGTAGGAAAAGGCAGGAAAAGGGATTTCTGAGGGGTTTTGAGGGAATTTGGGGCAATTTCGAGGGAATTTGGGGAGATTCGGGAGTCCTTGAGGGATTTAAGGGGGTCCCCAAAATTTTTGGGAAAATTTTTAGGGAACTTTAGGAGAATTAAAGGGAATTTCGTGAGGGGTAAAAGGGTCCTGGAAGGGGAAAAAAAGAAGAAGATGGCAAAAAGGGACTTTGGCAGGAATTTGAGGGAATTTTGGAGGATTTTGAGGAATTTTGGGGGTCCGGGGGGGTTGGGGGGGGCCGGGTGTGGATTCGGGGGGGTCCCGGGTGGATTTTGGGGTCCCTGATCCCCCTGTTTGTTCCCCCTGAGCTCCGGATCGGCCTAATGGAAGAATTTTGTGTGGGAAAATCGGAATTGAGGAGTGAGACCCCCCCT